>CAUYLG010063487.1:0-76674 GCA_963573385.1 Cacajao melanocephalus
AAACAACTTAACAACATTTTAAAAAATCATTTAACACCGCTGCTTAAACGCCATTTAATAAAAACTTTATTTTAAATTAATTATTTTTTTTTTTTTTTTTTTTTTTTTTTTTTTTGAGACTGTGTCTTGCTCTGTCGCCCAGGCTGGAGTGCAGTTTTGCTATCTCGACTCACTGCAATATATGCCTCCCATGTTCAAGGGATTCTCCTGCCTCAGCCTCTCGAGTACCTGGGACTGCAGGTGCACGCCACCACACCTGACTCATTTTTGTATTTTTATTAGAGGCAGAATTTCGCCATGTTGACCAGGCTGGTCTCCACCTCCTAACCTCAGCTGATCCACCTGCCTCAGCCTCCCAAAGTGCTGGGATTACAAGCGTGACATGGGATTACTATTTGAACATCAAGTATGTGTGTTATACTTTTCATTGTGCTAGGGGAATACAGAAGGAGAAACTTGCAATCAAACCTCAGTATGCTGTATTGAAAGGACAACCTTACCTTTTGGGAGAGTTGTGGGATTGATTTTAGAAGTAGGTGGGGTCTCATTAGAAGAGATCCGTCTCCTTGGACCTTATATTATCAGGTAGAACAATTCGGGGGTCTTAGGGAATCACATGACAAAAGTAGGGGTGTAGAGGACTAATCTGGCAGCAGAGCTTAGGAGAAGAGAATCGGTAACCGAAGAGGTGAGTTACAGAGTAGCTGTAATCTGTGAATTTGCAGCGATGAGAATCTAGTTTAGACCAACAGCAGCAGTAATGGGAAGTGGGAGTAGCATTGCAATATGGCTCAGTATTTGTTTAAGTATAAAGAAGGTAAAGAAGGGAAGGGCTGAATGTCTTTATAGGGGCTAAACAACGAGGAAGGTTGAGCTTCTGTGGATTAAAATGAGAAAGATGGGAAAGGAAGCCTTTGGGGATGTAACGTGTTTGAGGAGACGGTGACTACCTCTGTGCAGCATCCAGGATGTTATCATATGCAGCTCAGTGAATGTTTTTTTGGTGATATCAGTGCTAGTGAAAATCACAACTCTTGAAGAGAGAGAATCTCTCTCTCTCTCTCTCTTTTTTTTTTTTTTTTTTTTTTTGGAGATGGAGCCTCGCTCTCTGACCCAGGCTGAAACGCAGCGGCACATTCTCTGCTCACTGCAACCTCCGCCTCCTGGGTTCAAGTGATTCTCCTGCCTCAGCCTCCTGAGTAGCTGAGATTACAGGCGCCCACCACCACTCCCGGCTAATTTTTGTATTTTTGGTAGAGTCTGGTTTCACCATGTTGGTCAGGCTGGTCTCAGTCTCCTGACCTCAGGTGATCTACTACCTGCCACAGCCTCCCAAAGTGCCAGGCCTTAAGTTTACAATAGTGGGTATATAATGGTTGGAGAGGCTGCTAGAATAACAAATAGGCAGGATAGTGACATACAGTATAAAGCATAAGGCAGTTAGAGTGGTGTCTAGGTTAGTATTGTTGAAATCAGAATCCAGTGGTTTCTAATCTAACTGAACCAGTGCTGTCCAGTGGAACTTTCTGCAGTGGTGAAAATGTCCCACTTCACACTGTCTAGCATGGCAACTACTGGCCGCGTGCAGCTGCTGGGCACGTGAGATGTAGCTGGTGTACCTGAAGAAATTATTTTTTAAAATTGTGGTAAAATGTATACAACATGAGATTTGCCATTTTGTGCCCTCCTCGAGCTTGGTTGCCGCCACCCCATGCCAGCTGCTAGGGGACTGGGAGCGCTCACGCCTTGGGTGCTTGTCTGGGCACAGCGGCGCATGGATGTGCCTGGCACCCACACTCACTTCCTGGAGGAGAGAGCTAAGCCTGTCTACTGGATACCTGCAGTTGGAGCACAAAAGGAGAGATTCCACCTCTTCTGGGAGTAGGAGGCTCCATTTTTGACACTCATACCTTAGTGTGCTTACTGGAAGACAGTGGATTTGCTACTAGACAAGCAGAAATTATTGTGTCTGCATTGGTCAAGATCCTAGAGGCCAACATGGACATCGTCTACAGAGATATGGTCACCAAGATGCAGCAGGAGATGACTGTTCAGCAGATAATGTCTCAGATTACGAATGTGAAAAAGGATATGATTATTTTGGAGAACAGTGAATTTTCATCCCTCAGAACAGAAAATGAGAAAATAAAACTTGAACTACATCAGCTAAAACAACAAGTAATGGATGAAGCGATCAGAGACTGGACAGACACCAAATGAGACTTCAACGTAGAAAAGAGCAGAGTGAAAGAATTGCATTCACTGAATGAAAGGAAGCTGCTGGAATTGAGAACAGAAATAGTGGCATTGCATGCCCAGCAAGATTGGGCCCTCACCCAGGCAGATAGGAAAATCGAAACTGAGGTTGCTGGCCTCAAAACCGTGCTTGAGGCACACAAGCTTGATAACACTAAATATATAGCAGGGCCTATATTCACGTGCCTAACAGTAGCTCTGCGATTTTATTGCCTGTAGATCTCATAAAGTGTGGATTTAAAGAGAAAAAAAAAGATTTACCATTTCAACAATTATTTTTTTTTTGACACGGAGTCTCACTCTTGTTGCCCAGGCTGGAGTGCAATGGCACTATCCCAGCTCACCGCAACCTCCGCCTCCCAGGATCAGGTGGTTCTTGTGCTTCAGCCTTTCAAATAGCTGGGATTACAGGGGCCTGCCAGCTAATTTTTGTATTTTTAGTAGAGACTGGGTTTCACCATGTTAGCCAGTCTGGTCTCAAACTCCTAACCTCAAGTGATCTGCCTGCCTCAGCCTCCCAAAGTGCTGGGATTACAAACGTGAGGCGCTGCCCCCGGCCTGCTTATTTTTTTTTCTTTTGTTGCCTATGTTTTTGATGTGACGTCCAATAAATCATTGCCAAATTCAGTGTCATGAAGATTTTCCCTTATGCTTTCTTCTAGGAGTTTTCTAGTTTTAGCTCTTTTTAGTTTTGAATTGGTTTTTGTGTATGGTGTTAGGTAAGGGTCCAGGTTCATTCTTTTGCATGGGAATATCTAGGTGTTTTAAAGCTCTTTTTGTTGAAAAGACTGGAATTGGTCTTGGCACCCTTGTCAAAAGTCAGTTGGCTGTGTATTTATGAGAGTTTATTTCTAGGTTTTCTGTTCTATTCTATGCCAGTACCACACCATTTTGATTAGTATAGTTTTGCAGTAAGTTTGAAATCCAGAAGCATGAGCCGTCTAACTTTTGTTCTTTTTCAAGATTATTTTGGCTTTTTGGTTAAGATTCCATATGAATTTTTTTTTTTTTTTTTTGGCCAGAGTCTCACTGTGTCGCCTAGGCTGGAGTGCAATGGCACAATGTCAGCTCACTGCAACCTCCACCTCCCAAATTCAAGCAAGTCTCATGCCTCAGCCTCCCAAGTAGCTGGGACTGCAGGTGCACACCACCACACCCAGCTAATTTTTGTATTTTTATTTTTAGTAGAGACGGGGTTTTGCCGTGTTGACGAGGCTGGTCTCCAACTCCTGACCTCAAGTGATCTACCCACTGTGGCCCCCCCGAGTCTTGGAATTACCAGCATGAGCCATTGCAGCCGGGTACGATGGCTCATGCTGGTAATTCATTGCACTGAATCTTTAGATTGCTTTGGTTACTATTGTTAGCTTAACAATATTAAGTCTTCCAGTTCATGAACACAGGATGTCTTTCCATTTATTGAAACTTTATTTTTAATTATATTCTGTTTTAGGAAATTTAAATTTGGCCATGTTATAGCTAATGGTCCTCCTGTCGGCCAGCAAAGCTCCAGAGAATTGCCCTCAGATTTTCTTTTCTTCCTAAATCATAGGATTGTAGTGACATCTTCAGAGGCCTTATAGTATCTGATTCATCATTTGTCTCAGGATGTCTGGATTACATGGAATGCATGGTTAGAAGGGTGAATAAATAGGGAGTTTGGGTGCCTCCAGGTCATCTCTGTCTCAGAGATATAAGAAGGCTGTAAGTCTTGCCACATCAGACTCTGTGTCCTTCTGTGTTTTCCGTTTGGAAATGTCTGGTTTTTGGCCGGGGGTGGTGGCTCACGCCTGTAATCCCAGCACTTTGGGAGGCCAAGGTGGGTGGATCACGAGGTCCAGAGATCAAGACCATCCTGGCCAACGTGGTGAAACTCCATCTCTATTTTAAAAAAAAGTAAAAAAGGAAATGTCTGGTTTTCTCCAGAGCCAAAGAGAACCTCTTGTTTTCCAAGAAATTAGCAAAAAGTAGACTTGTCTGGCAGAAATGGAACTCCTTCTGCTTCTTTCTATTTCCATGGAAGCAGATACCATAGTGCCCCAATTGGGGTGTTTTTAAAAGAAATTCCTTCTCCAAATGGAGATGCTGATTATTTTATAGCAGTATACCTTGTTCATCATTCTGATGCTGTTCTCATGGGAACAGCAACAAAAAAATGCCTTTAGGTGCCAATTATGGTTGCACTCCCCCTTCCATTTTCCTTGAGGGTCAAGAATCTAAGAGATGCCTGCACTTTAGAAACAAAATAAAGAATAAACGCTGTAAATAATTAGACCAGGAAACCCCCTTTCAGTGTCCTATCGTTTTCCTGCCATGTAAAAAGTGATGGTAGGATGCGGAAGACCTGTGTCCTTAGTGCTGTTCACAACGGTCTCCCTGCTGTCCCCTTCCCTAGCTGCTCTCTAAAGGCCCCCGGGGAGATCTGCAGATCTCAGAGTAAACAGGAAACCTTCCTAAGTCAAACAGGGAGTCTTAGAACCTAGAAGGTAAGAGACACAGCTCTTCAGGAAGAAGATGCCTTTGGCCTTGGACAGCCAGGAGCAGTGGGTTTGTGGTATCTGATATAAACACTGTTATGACTCTCCTACAGAGGAACCCTCCAGTCCACTTTAGACCAGAAATGGAACTTGGTTTCCTGGACTGCCCATAGCTACTCTACATCAGTCTCTCCTGAAAAGAGGCTAAAATGTCACTTGTGTATTCAGAATTGGAGTAGCCCAGTAGTTAGCCGGTTCTCTGAAACTGATTTCTCTACCGTACTGCCCTGCGGCCTGTACCCCACCTTTCTTCTCACCTCTCTCTTTGTACAGAGATAGCTGCTTTATTATAGCATTTGGGATTTCCCACACTACAGTTGATCTGTCACCGCACTGCCAAAATGCCTGTGCCAACCACTTGGGTGTCCTGGTGTCAGAACTTAGAAGTGTCCCAACTGTCCCACCGAGCCTCCACAGCTTTCCTCTCTCTCTCTCCTGGGTTGTTGTTCTAGACTGATACTCCTCTTGGATTCAGCGTGTGCAGTCTGATTTGGGTGGAGCCTTGAGCTGTACACGGGAGTGCTGGTAATGTCTGGCCTTCAGTGCTGCCAAAGGCAAAAAGCTGGCCTCGCCTCTAAGCACATAGTTGGATTGCTGGGGCAGTGTTAAAAGGAGGGTGGGGCGAGCAAATACCACTCTCTTCCTACTGTGTTTTCAGGAAGTGATTAGAAACGCAGCTATAAGTTGAATAAAATCAAAAGAATGAATTGTCACCTTCCCCCAACAAAAACCAGATGAGCACAAACATACACACACACTCCTCCTCTGGACTCCGTCCAGGACCCACACCCTGCTCGTTAGGCTGCACTTTGGTGCTGTTTCAGAGCAAAGAGCCTTTGGCATTCCATCTCCATTCTCTTTCCTGGGAGAGGACTTAGGAGTCTTCTGAATGAGGGCTGAACCTCCCTTTAGGCACACTGAGGGTCTCACTTCCCTATCCCCTCTCCTTCCAGGAAGAGTATGGGAGGCACATAGGTGGGAGGAATGGCCAGTGCCAAGACTGAATCCGTCAGTTAGGGATTGGGGTTTCAGAACTGGTAGTACAATTGTTTGCAGAGTTAGTTGTCAATGAAAGGAGTTTCTGTGCCATCAACACACTTCCATTCCTTCCTTCCAGCTGCCTGTTTTCCTCGTATGGCCTTTCGCCTGGTGCCTCCATGGAGTTTAAGCCATATGGCTCTTATGAATATTGTTTGGAGTCTCCAAAAGTGGAAGATTTGGCTGTGCAGCACACAGCACCCCTGGGTCTGCTCCTCCCTTCTCAGCAGCTGTTTGCCACTGACCGAGGTGGCGACTGAGCCTATGTGTGTGGCCAGAGTCAGTGACAGGCATCCCACCCAGGCCTGGGGAAGCCCTTCGGCAGTGCGGTTCCTGTGGCAGCAGCCAAACACGCCAGAGCTCCTCATACCTTCAGGGCTGTGGTGTAACAGCCAGCTTTATGCGGTAGCATTGTTTAGTGTTGGTTGACTTGACTTCTCTGTCCCCACCCTCTGTGTTTAAGGGAATCTGGCCATTGTCCAGTAGGGAAGAAGTTGGCATTTACAGAGAGTGGCTTTCTGCCACCTCTCTCGTGGTAGGAGCCAGGACCACCTTCCATCTCTGCTTCCTACCCGTGTGGCAAAGAGGAAGGGGCCCCTCTGTGCTCAGCCTCCTGTTGTGGAGTTTCAAGTTGCCTAAGATCAGAATGAGGCTATCTGCCAGGTTATCTGCCCAGATAAACATTTATTGTTTACAGGGACATGTTTCAGCTGCTCTGGCTGCTCCCACGGGTGAGATCTTCTAGTTTCTTGAGGTTTTAAGCCAGTATATGGGGCTGACGTCCAGACACAGAACTACTGGAGCTTGAGAAGCCGTAAGTGACTGGCGGCTTCTAACTCAGCTTCACCATCGCCCCTCCCCACCCGCTGCCGGAGCGAGATTCACATCTCCCGTTCTTAGTCCTGCCTCTGGATATGGAAACTGCGTCTGCATTTTAAACATGTCTAGCCTTTAGAATGGGGGGATTTGCATGAGATCCAGTGTTAGGACACAGTCAGCTGAAGATGTCTCTCACGTGGCAAAGTCAGCCTTCCGATACTGTGTTTTCCTTGACCGTGTTTTCCTTAATAGCTAATGAGACAACTGTTCAGTGATGGCAACAGGGATAGAGGCAGATTTTCCTTTTTTAATCCAACTATGTCCAGTGCTTCCAAATACTTTTTGTTTTTCAGTAATGTGATTGATTTTCCAACATTTTATTATACAGCAAAGTTAAAAATTCTACAGTGAGCTTACTTATACCCAATACCTGGATGCTATCATTCTCATTTTACTGTATTTTTCTTACCATGTTATCTGTTTATGTCTCTCTCTCCCTCTTTTCCATCTACCCATCTGTTTTTTTCTTTTTTAAAATTATTTTTTTTAATGCTTGTAATCCTAGCACTTGGGAGGCCGAGGTGGGTGAGTTGCTTGAAGCCAGGAGTTCGAGACCAGCCTGGCCAACATGGTGAAACCCCGTCTCTACTAAAAATGCAAAAATTAGCTGAGCGTAGTACCGGGTACCTGTAATCCCAGCTGTTCGGGAGGCTGAGGCACGAGAATTGCTCGAACCCAGGAAGGCAGAGGTTGCAGTGAGCTGAAATTGTGCCACTGCACTCCAGCTTGGACAACAGAGTGAGACTCTGTCTCAAAAAAAAAAAAAAAAAAAAAAGACCAGCCTGGGCAACATGGAGAAACTCCATCTCTACAAAAAATACAAAAATAAGCCAAATGTGGTAGTGATCACCTGTTGACCCAGCTACTCGAGAGAACCGCTTTAGTAGCCCAGGAGGTCAAGGCTGTAGTGAGCCCCAAATCATGCCACTACACTCTAGCCTGGGCAACAGAGCAAGACCCTGTCTGTCTGTCTCTCTCTCTGTATGTATGTATGTATATATATATATATAAAATCACATAATTATATTACCATAATCCCTTATCTCTACCTCTGTCCCCAGAGGCAAGCTCTGTTCTGATTTTTTTCCACCAAGATTAGATTTGCCTGTTTTAGAACTCCATATAAATGGAACCACACAGTAAGCACATACTATCGAGTAAGCCTTTTTTCGTTTCCCTTGATCTTTCTGCAATTCCTCCATATTGTTACATGCATGAGTAGTTCATTCCTTTTTATTGCTGAGTACTATTCCATTTTATGAATATGTCAGTTTATCTGGTTGACAGACATTTATTTCCAGTTTTTAGCTGTTATGAATAAGGTTGCTATGAATAGTTGTACATAAACCTGTTTTTGGACATGTGTTTTCACTTGAGTAAATGCCTAGGATAAGAATTGCCGAGTCAGAGATTAGATGTGCATTTTTTATTATTGATCCCCTGGACCAAGCTTGTCCAACCCTCGGCCCGCAGGCTGCACACAGCCCAGGATGGCTTTGAATGCAGCCCAACACAAATTCGTAAACTTTCTTAAAACATTATGAGATATTTTTGCAGTTTTTTTAAGCTCATTAGCTATAGTTAGTGCTAGTATATTTTATGTGTAGCCCAAGACAATTCTTCTTCCAATGTGACCCAGAGAAGCCAAAAGATTGGATACCCCTGCCCTACAGCTTTTCCCAAAGATGACTGTATTATACTCCAACAATTATGACACTTCTTGTTGCTTCGCATCCTTATTCTGATAGGTGTGTGGTGACTGCTGATATATCATTTTTGTTTTTTGTTTGCATCTCCCTGATGACAAATGAACTTGTATACTTTCTGTTTTTCCAGACAGGGTCTTGCTCTGTCACCCAAGCTGAAGAGCAGTGGCACAATCATGGCTCACTACAGACTTGACCTCCTGGGTTTGGGCAATCCTCCTGCCTCAGCCTCTCAAGTAGCTGGGACTACAGGTGTGTGCCATCACACTGGGCTAATTTTTTAAAAAAATCTTTGTGAGACAAGGTCTTGTTATGTTGGCCACACTGGTGTCCAGCTTCTGGGCTCAAGCACTCCTCCTTCTTCACCCTCCCAAAGTGCTAGGATTATAGGCATGAGCCACCACATCTGGCGAAGTTGTATACTTTTTCATATGCTTACTGGCCATTTTGTATATCTTCCTTATGAAAGGTATTTTCACATCTTCTGCCCATTTTATTTAGTTGGGTTATTTTTTATGTCTTGCCAATTCATTTTCTTAACAATATCTTTTGGTAAGCAAAAGGTTTTAATTTTCATGAAATCAATTTATCAAGCTTTTCTTTCATGATTATTACTTTATGAGAGCTAATAGTCCCAAGTGATAAGGATCTTCTACTTGGTTTTCCTCTAAAAGCTATATTGAGGCTGGGCCTGGTGGCTCACACCTATAATCCCAACAGTTTGGGAGGCCAGGGTGGACGGATCGCTTGAGGCCAGGAGTTCAAGACCAGCCTGACCAACATGCAAAAAATCAGCTGGGCATGGTGATAAATGCCTGTAATCCCAACTACTCAGAAGGCTGAGACACAAGAAACGCTTGAATTCAGGAGGCAGAGGTTGCAGTGACCCAAAATTGTGCCACTGCACTCCAGCTTGCGTGACAGAGCAAGACTCCATCTCAAATAATAATAATAATTCTGGGCCAGGTGTAGTGACTAATGCCTATAATCTCAGCACTTTGGGAGGCCAAGACAGGCGGATCACTTGAAGTCAGGAGTTCGAGACCAGCCTGGCCAACATGTTGAAACCCTGTCTCTGCTAAAAATATAAAATTAGCCGGGTGGGCACCTGTAATCCCAGCTACTCAGCAGACTGAGGCAGGAGAATCACTTGAACCCAGGAGGCGAAGGTTGCAGTGAGTCGAGGTCACATCACTGTACTCCAGCTTGGGCAACAGAGCGAGACTCCAATTTCAAAAAAAAAAACAAAAAAAACGAAAACTACACTGAGCTGGACACAGTGCCCACGCCTGTAATCCCAACACTTTAGCAGGCCAAGGCAGGAGGATCCCTTCAGTCAAGGAATTTGAGACCAGCTTGGACAACATAGTGAGACCCCCGTGACTACAAAAAATTTAAAAATTCGCCAGACATGGTGGCACACACCTGTGGTCCCAGCTACTTGGGAGGCTGAGATGGGAGGATCAGCTGAGCCCAGGAGGTCAAGACTGCAGTGAGCCATGATTGCACCACTGCACGTCAGCCTGGGCAGCAAAATAAGACCCTAGCTCAAATTTTTAAAAGACAAAAAAAAGCTATATAGATTTAGCTTTTATATTTAGGTCTGTGGTCCATTTCAAATTATTATTATTTGGAGACAGAGTTTTGCTCTGCCACCCAGGTTGGAGTGCAGTGGCACGATCTCGACTCACTGCAACCTCTGCCTTCCGGGTTCAGGTGATTCTCGTGCCTCAGTCTCCTGAGTAGCTGGGGCTACAAGTGTGCACCACCATGCCCAGCTAATTTTTGTATTTTTAGAAGAGACAGGGTTTTACCACGTTGGCCTGGCTGGTCTCAAACTCCTGACCTCAAGTGATCCACCTGCCTCAGCCTCCCAAAGTGCTGGGATTACAGGCAGGAGCCACTGTACCTTGTTTTGTTTTTTGAGACAGGGTCCTGCTCTGTCACTTAGGCTAGAATGCAGTGGCATGAAATGACTCGCTACAGCCTCAACCTCCTTGGCTCAAGTGATCCTCCCACCTCAACCCCCCAAGAAGCTGGAACTCTTAAGCAAGTACCACCACACCTGGCTAATTTTTTATAGAAATGGGGTCTCACTATGTTTCCCAGGCTGGTCTTGAACTCCTGGGCTCAAGTGATCCTCCTGCCTTGGCCTCCGAAAGTGCTGGAATTACAGACATGAGCCAGTGTGCCTGCTCTTCAAATTAATTTTGTGTATGGTATAAGAACTAAAACTCTTCCCCTGCCCCCCCGTATGGATATCAAGTTATATCAGCACTATTTATTGAAAAGGCATTTCTTGCCTCCACTGGATTGCTTTGGTACTTTTTTCAAATGTCAGATGAGCACATAAGTAGGGGTGTCTTATGCTTTCTGTTCTTTTTGTTTGTTTTACTTAAAAATTCTTATGACAAACACTGGAATGCTTATGGGAGTAAGTTTAATTTACATATCAGTTTTGGGAGAATTGACATCTTAACAGTATTTTTGTAGTTTATGATCATCAAAGTATAGCTAGCCTTTTACCTAGGTCTTTTATACTTTATACTTTTCATTGTACAGGTCTTATACATTGTCTGTTAAACTTGTTCCTAAATATGTTTTATTTTTTATGCCATTATAAATGGAATTGTTTCTCAATTATATTTACCAGTCTTTTGCTGCTAGAATATGAAAATACAACGGACTTTTGCATATTAATCTATCCTTTAACCCTAAAGACATTTTATTAGAACTTACTCTAGTAATTATTTACACATTCTTTAGGATTTTCTGTGTTAAACAATCATGTCATCTGCAAACAAAGGCAGTTGTTTTCCATTTTTATGCTTTCAACTTTTTCTTTCTTGCCTTAATACAATGTCTAAGATCTCCACTGTGCATTGAATGGAAATGGTGAGAGTGGACATCCTTGCTGAGACCGCGTGTGTCTGTGGTCCCAGCTACTTGGGAGGCCGAGGCGAAGGGATCACTTGAGCCCAGGAGGTCAAAGCTGCAGTCAGCCACGTTCACGCTATTGCACTTATCAATTTTGAGCAACAAACTGGGTGACAGAGAGACCTTGTCTCAGGGAAAAAAAAAAAATGACATTCTGGTGGTATCTAGAAGTATTTCCTTGTGATTTTTTGTTTTCTTTCTCTTTTTTTTTTTGTTCTCATTGCGGTTTTAATTTGCATTTCCCTGATGAGTAATGATATTGAGTGTCTTATCTTCTATTGGCCATTTGAATACCCCCTTCTGGGGAGTGTCTTTTCCTGACTTTTGCCCATGTTTTTTCCTTGGATTGTTTGTCTTTTTTCTTATTGATTTGTAGGGGGTTTTTTTCCCCTCAGTGTTCTGAATATAAGTCCTATGTTGGATAGATGTATTGAAAATATCTTCTCTCAGCCTGTGGTTCATCTTTTCAAGTTTTTTTTTTTGGTTTTTTTTTTGTTTTTTTTTTAGGCAGTCTCCCTCTGTTGCCAGGTTGGAGTGCAGTGGCGCAATCTCAGCTCACTGCAACCTCCGCCTCCTGGGTTCAAGCAATTCTCCTGCCTCAGCCACCCAAGTAGCTGGGATTACAGGCACCCGCCACCACACCCAGCTAAATTTTGTATTTTTAGTAGAGACGGGGTTTTACCTTGTTAGCCAGGCTGGTCTCAATCTCCTGACCCCAAGTGACCCACCCACCTCATCCTCCCAAGGTGCTGGGATTACAGGCATGATCTACCCTGCCCGGTCATCTTGTCAGTATTAATGGTGTCTTTTGATGAACACAAATCTTAGTTTTAGTTAAGTTATATTTATAATTTTTTTCTTGGCCGGGTGCAGTGGCTCATGCCTGTAATCTCAACACTTTGGAAGGCCGAGGTGGAAGGAGCCCTTGAGGCCAGGAGTTCAGTACCAGCCTGGGCAACATAGCAAGACCCTGCCTCTACAAAAATAAAAATAAAAAAATAGCTGGACATGGTGGTGCATGCGTACAAGTACCAACTACTCAATAGGCTGAAGTGATAAGACTGCTTGAGCCGAGGCAGTCCAGGCTGCATTGAGCCAAGATCGTACTGCTGCACTCTAGCCTGAGCAGCACAGTGAGGTCCTATCTCAAAAATGAATAAAATAATAAATAGATACATTTGTATTAAAAGTTAGTGCTTTTTGTGTCTTACTGGAGAAATATAGCCTGGCACAGTGACTCACACCTGTAATTCTAGCACTTTGGGAAGCCAGGGTGGGAGAATTGCTTCTGCCTAGGAGTTCAAGACCAGCCTGGGCAATATACCAAGACCCTGTCTCTAAAATTAAATACATAAATAATTGGCCTGGCATGTTGGTGCACACTAGGTACCGAGGCAGGAGGGTTACTTGGACCCAGGAGTTTGAGGCTGCAGTGAGCTATGGTTGTGCCACTGCGCTCCAGCCTGGGACAGAGCAAGAACCTGTCCTTCCCACTCCCCCTCGCAAAAAAAAAGAAAAAGAGAAATGTTTACCTATTCCATATTGGAAGGAAGACATTCTTATATACCTTGGTCTAGGAACTATATTATTTTACTGTTAATAATAACTATATTATTTTCATATTTCGGTCTGTGGATCATTTCATTGAAAGATCAGTTTTCTCTGCTGAACTACAGTGATGCCATGTCATAAGTCAGGTGATTATATATGTTTGGGTCTATTTCTAGACTGTATTTCTGCCACAAAGGTCTATTTATCTCTCCTTGTGCCATTACTATTACATTTTTAAATATTAGTTTGAAAGTTTCCAAAGTTTGTGCCTCTTTTCACATTGACTGTTCTAGAAAGATGTTTACTGATTCCTTAGATTGGTATCCTTTTGAACTGCAACACTTAATGCTAGGTGATTTTTTTCCATCTTTATTTGGGTCAGTCTATACTTGTTCATATTGAGAGTTTAGATGGGCCTCTTAAGATTTTCAGGTGCAGATAAAGGGAAAGAGGAACATTCGATTTACACTGACAGTGGTTAACACTCCAAATACTCCATTTGCTGGAGTAGACTAGGTTTCTCAACTTAATGTTCTTATTCTGGGTTCTTTGCCTTTATTAGAAGCCATTCTCCTCAGCTCTATCTTCCTTGTGCCTCGTTTGGCCACCCAGTTACCAGTCAGCAGCCACAAAGTTTCTTCCGATACCTGCTGTTTCACATCAGCCCTGGCGCGATCCAGTTGTGCCCTTCTCTTTTTTTTTTTTTTTTTTTTTTTTTTTGAGGCTGAGTCTCTCTATGTCACCCAGGCTGGAGTGCAGTGGCGTGATCTCAGCTCACTGCAACCTCCGCCTCCTGGGTTCAAGCGATTCTCCTGCCTTGCCTCCCAAGTAGCTGGGATTACAGGTACCCATCACCACATCCGGCTAATTTTTTGTATTTTTAGTAGAGACAGGGTTACACTATGTTGGCCAGGCTGGTCTCCAACTACTGACCTTGTGATCTGCCCACCTTGGCCTCCCAAAGTGCTGGGATTACGGGTGTGAGCCACCGTGCCCGGCCTCTTTTCTTTCATTTCATTATTTTTTATTTTATTTTATTTTTGCCCGGGCTGGAGTGCAGTGGCACAATGTCAGCTCACCACAACCTCTGCCTCCCAGGTTAAAGAGATTCTTGTGCCTCAGCCTCCTGAATAGCTGGGACTACAGGCACCTTTCACCATGCCCAACTAATTTTAGTAGTTTTAGTAGAGACGCAGTTTCACCATGTTGGCCACGCTGGTCTCGAACTCCTGACCTCAGGTGATCTGCCCACCTTGGCATCCCAAAGTGCTGGGATTACAAGCATGAGCCACCGTGCCCAGCCCCTGTGCCCTTCTAACTGCATCACAATCCGCCTTGGTTCTTGTCTTAGTTGCCCCAAGTTAAGGATGTTAATGTGCTCCTGCTGCCAAGGTCTCATCTGCATTCTTATTCAGCCTGAAAAGGGTTAGACAGAATAAGAAAAAAGAAAGAAAAAAAAAAGAATAAAAAAGAAATAAAGAAAAGAAAAGAAAAGGGTTAGACATCAGTTGTCCTTCTCACTCCAGACCCATCTGCAGTTTGTCTTACAGACAGTTTCTCAGAGTTTCTGGTATGGGGTTGCCTAGTATGCTTTCTTCATTTTTATTTATTTATATAAAAATGATGTATGCTTTTTTCATTTTTATTTATTTATTTACTTATAGTCATTTCAATGGGAAACTGGAAGGACAGACAGAATAGAAGCATATGCTTAACGCCATTCTGATTAAACAAATCAGTGCTAGGTTTTTGTTGTTGTTTGTGTGTTTGTTTGTTTTTCTTTGAGATGGAGTCTTGCTCTGTCACCCAGGCTGGAGTGCAGTGGCACGGCGTGATCCCAGCTCACTGCAACCTCTGCCTCCGGGGTTCAAACAATTCTCCCAACTCAGCCTCCCAAGTAGTTGGGATTACAAGCGTGAGACACCACACCCAGCTAATTTTTGTATTTTTTAGTAGAGACAGGGTTTTGCCATGTTGGCCAGGCTGGTCTCAAAATCCTGACCTCAGGTGATCTGCCCGCCTTGGCCTCCCAAGCTGCTGGGATTGCAGGTGTGAACCACCATGCCTGGCATCAATGCTAGTTTTTGAGAAATGAGTTTCTAGCCTTCCAGGCTAGAACGTCATTGTTCATTTGATTAAGGTAGGCATTGTAGTTAGAATGTGCTTGCCTGGGTTTATATGCATGGATTTGTTACTTCATAGTAAGTAGTTCCACTACTCTCCTGTAACACTCAGGAGGGGATAATTCAGTGATTTCATGAAGATGCTCCATAAGTCTTTTTGTGTTGGCTCTCAACCCTGTAGCCTGGATATTAGTAAGGACTGTAGCCCAAAGGTCCAGTAAAGGAAAGATGAAAACAATGAAAGAATCCAGAATGGAGCAGGAGTGATTGTTTTGAGGCGGTGGGTTTTACATGATCTGTCTGTTTGCTTTCATTTGGTAAGAATGCTGCATAGCTCTCTTGGCAGCTGTGTAAGAGAATCTGGTCCTGGGATTAGAGAGAACCCAGAGAACCATTGAAGAATTCTGTGCTCTTATGGAGCTAGAACCCTTTCCCAGGCCAGCTTTGTTGAAGACCCAGCTGGAGAGCGGGGATGTTTGCCATATTTTTTGTAATTCTAGTGCATGTTATAATTTTCAGGAATTGGTAAGTAAATAAGAGTATTCATTTAGAAATTGGGCCTTGGGCCTGGCATAGTGGTTCATGCCTGTTATCCAAGCACTTTGGGAGGCTGAGGCAGGCGCATCGCTTGAGCCCAGGAGTTCGAGTCCAACCTGGGCCACATAGTGAGACCCCGTCTCTACAAAACATAAAAAACTATCGGCCAGGCCTGGTGGCACGTGTCTGTAGTACTAACTATTCAGGAGGCTGAAGCGGCAGGGAGAATCACTTGAGCCTGTGAGGCTGAGAGGTGGAGGCTGCAGTAAGCCTTGATCATGCCACTGCACTCCAGCCTGGGTGACAGAGCAAGATTCTGTCTCTTAAAAAAAAAAAAAAAAAAGCTGGGCACATTGCCTCACACCTGTAATCCCAGCACCTTGGGAGACTGAGGCCAGCAGATCACTTGAGCTCAGGAGATCAAGACCAGCCTGGTTAACATGGTGAAACCAACTCTCCCAAAAATACAAAAATTAGCCAGGCACAGTGATGCATGTCTGTGGTCCCAGCTACTCAGGAGGCTGAGGCAGGGGGATCAATTGCTTGAGCCGGGGAGGCAGAGGTTGCAGTGAGCTGAGATTGTGCCAGAGTGAGAGTCCGCCTCAAAAAAAAAGTTTAGAGCTCATTATACCTGGCTTTTTTTGTTTGTTGTTTTGCTTTTTAATACAGCTCAAGTGTGCAGATTTGTTTAGCTTTAAGTTTTATTTTCAATTCTCTAGTGGATAAAACACCAAAAAAATTCAGTTTTTACATTTCAATTCAGATACAAAAACTTGGAACAGACCATTGATGTTTTTTTTTTGAGGAGGAAAGCAGTAATAGGAAATTTAACTAGGAAGACCCTAAGCTTCGATTGTAAAAATACCTCCTTTTCCCGAGAGTTAGGCCTAATCAAGTCTATACCTACCGATATGGAGGGGGAGGGGCAAATTGCAACTGAAGACCTTGGCACTTCTGTAAGAAATTTAAATAACAGGCAGACATATAGAGATTTGTAAATATGTACTTGTTGCCAGATAAACCACAGAGAAGATACTGTATTTGTGGTCCAGGGAAGTTTAAATATTTGTGGTTAAACTTAAAATTCAACATAAAACTCTCATCTGTGATGGAAGCTTTCCAGAAACTGCATGGAGGGGGTGGGCAAGCTGCATAAACTCTCAAAGGCCTCTCCTCTCACCGGGCTGAGCTAGAAAAACCTGTTCTCCTTCCTCCACACTGTGTAGCTAACAGGCCCTTCAATAAGAGAAGGAACTCCGTGATGCTCCAGTCACCCACCCACCCAAGAAGCCCACTCTCTAGGGACCTCTCAGGCCAGGCGTGGTGGCTTACGCCTATAATCCCAGAGGCCAAGGCAGGAGGATCCTTTGAACCAAGGAGTTCAAGACCTGGGCAATACAGGGAGACCCTGTTTCTATAAAAATTAGCCAGGCCTGGTGGCAGGCGCCTGTGGTCCCAGCTACTCGGGAGGCTGAGGTAGGAGGATCCCTTGAGCCCAGGACATCGAGGCTGCAGTGAGCTGTGATCACACCACTGTACTGCAACCTGGGCAACAGAGCGAGACCCTGTCACAAATAAAAATGACCTCTCTTCTTTGTGGCTTACTCCTTCAAGTCTGATTAAATGTTACCTTTCTTAGGGTCTTCTGTTCACCATCTTATATAAAATGGCAATACTCTTCCTCACCCTGTCACTCTGTTTCTCTTACCCTACTCTTTTTTTCACAGTACTTTCCACTGCTATCTGCGTATTACTCTCAGTCTCAGAAAAATGTTAAGCTCCATGACAACAGGAACATCGTTGTTTTATTCACTGCTGGAATTACAGACGTGAGCTGCCACTCCTGGCCCGGGTTGGAGTGCAATGGTACAATCTCAGCTCACTGCAATCTCTGCCTCCCAGGTTCAAGCAGTTCTCCTGCCTGAGCCTCCTGAGTAGATGGGACTACAGGTGTGTGCCACCACGCCTGGCTAATTTTGTATTTTTAGTAGAGACGGGGTTTTACTATGTTGGCCAGGCTGATCTCGAACACTTAACCTCAAGTTACCTGCCCGCCTCGGCCTTTCAAAATCCTGGAATTACAGGCATAAGCCACCGCGCCTGGCAAGATTTTTAAAAATGAGAGTTTCAGTATGTGTTTTCATAGTGGAGACTGGGGGTTGGGGAGTGGTTAAGACTCCAGAGAGGTCCCATTACAATTCAGTCATACACCAGATTCCCATATTTCTTTCTGGATCATCCTGTAGTTTCTGTAGCTATTTTCTGTGATTCATGCAAATTCTCTTTAATCCTTCATTATTTCCGTTTTCCACCCTCTTAGCTGTTGCCATTATCTTGAGGCATTGGATGTAAAAAATAAAAAAAAAACCTATTAGATTTACCTTGTAGGCTAAGATTCAGAAATTAGGCAAGGTTCAGGTAGCTTTTCAGAAGGCAAGGCAGGTGTGTTTAGTTACACCATTCCAGGATGCCCCCATAAATGGAAACCCTGAAGTGAGGGCTTCAGTGCCCTTGAAGGAGAACAACAAAATACCATTTTGGAAATAAAATGATGCTGTCCTGAGTGTTCCAGCCCCTCCCATGCTGGCCTCCTTTCGGCACCATTCCTTTCTGCAGCCCCACCCCACTTGGCCCTGGCATGTAGTCCCATGAACATGCCACCTGCCTTCTCTCTCTCTCTGGCCCCATCCACCGGCTGCTCAGTTTATTTTTTCCACATCCTCACCCTCTTCCAGCTCCAAGTTAAATAACCCTCACAGATGGCTTGTTCCATCAGAGCTGTTTAAGAACACAGGGCAGTGAACTAGGGCCCGGAAGGAGCTGCCCCAGCCCAAGACTGCCCTTCCTATGGAAGCTCAGGACAACTTTGTCATCAGCTCCCTAGAAGTCCAGAGACAGTGAGCAGAAAGGCAGCAGGTTGGGTGGTAGAATGTCTCTTTAACACTATAATCCTCCAGCAGCTAACAACTAGTTCTCACTTAGATTTACAAGTCAGAAGCTGGAGCCAGATCCACTGCGTACTCCATTTTCCACAGAAGACATAGTACTACATAGCTGGCATCTCTCCCCACCTTTGTACAGCATGGAAACCCAACAGGAAATGACAGTCCCCGTTTGTGTTTGGGTTCGTGGTTTCAGTCCTTACTGAACCTCTTCATGAATCCTGAGAGGCCTAGATCCCTGCCTTGCCTGACCCAAAGGGCAGTATTCCCAGCTGTCAGCACACCCATGGGAAGACAGGGAACTTTGGATGCCGATGAGGAATTCTGCATAGAGTCCAGGCGTGGTGGCTCATGCCTGTAATCTCAGCATTTTGGGAGGCTGAGGTCGGCGGATCACCTGAGGTCAGGAGTTCCAGACCAGCCAGGCCAATATGTTGATACCCTATCTCTACTAAAAATACACAAATCAGCCAGGCATGGTGGCACGCGCCTGTAATCCCAGCTACTCGGGAGGCTGAAACAGGAGAATCGCTTGAACCCAGAAGGCAGAGGTTGCAGTGAGCCAAGATTATGCCATTGCACTCCAGACTGGGGGACAGAATGAGACTCCATCTCAAAAAAAAAAAAAAGAAAAAAAAAAAAAAAAGAAAATAATTCCTGCATATATAGAAGACCCAGAATTTCGCTTTCTTTCCTGTCAGCAAGGACATGGAAGTTTCCTGTCTGCCTTGTCATCAGCTTTGGAACATTTTCCTCCTGCATTCTCCCATGTATGTAGTGGCTGGAAGCTTCACTCCATTCATCCCAGCATCCTCCTTCCCTCTCTCCTAATCAGCTGGGTCTGGTTAATTTTGCCCTGGTGACAGGACAGCCTTTCCTTGTCCTCACGGTTATTCCTGTGGGACATAAGACCTCTCTGGTCATGGTCTCCCTCTTTCCCTTCCTTCTCGCTCTTTCCTCTCTAACTTTCTGAGGTCACCAAGGCAGGGTAGTATGTGCCTTTGCTGCTTTAGGATTCTCTTTTCCCTCAGTAAGCAGAGTTCCCTTGAGAGACCCCCTCCCTTCCTTTATTCAAAGCCATGTTGGTGGCTTATCTGCTTGAACTCTGGCATAACAGGGCATGGAACAATGGCATGCGCAGAGTGCTTTGGCCAAAGGGAAGTTAACTTTCAGCCAGAGACAGCAGTTTGAAGAAACTTCCCTTGGTAAGAAAAGAGGCAAGAAGAAAAGTGGTGGGATGGAAAGGGAAGATGCTATGGCAGAGAAGTACTCTCCGAGAACTCAGTCAAATCGGTGTCTCCTCCTTAAGCCTGGTTTTTCCAGCCAGAAGTAAACTGTTACCCTCTTTCTTCTCTTCCTTCATACCTTCTCCAACATCAAGCATTGCCAGATAAGTAACACACCCTGTTGCTTGCAAAGTAAAAGTTACTTGGATTGACAGATTTGTGGAGCTTTTGGGTGCCAAGTGTCAGAAGGGAGCTTTGATTTCCATTTTCCTGTCCTCATGATGGACTTTACTCTTTACATTCAGTATAAAAGTTCAAAACCGCCAGGCGCGGTGGCTCACGCCTGTAATCCCAGCACTTTGGGGGAGGCCAAGGCAGATGGATCACGAGGTCAGGAGTTCAGGACCAGCCTGGCCAACATGGTGAAACCCTGTCTCTACTTTAAAAAAAAAATATATATATATATGTGTGTGTATATATATATGTATATATATATATGTATATATATATATGTATATATATATATGTATATACATATATGTATGTGTGTGTGTGTGTGTGTGTATATATATATATATATACATATATATATATATATATATAGATTTCAAGATTGTGGTGCAGGCAACCTTCAGAGGTTACCCACATAGAGATCTTAACTTAGCATCTAGCAGTTCCTAGTTTCCTATATTCATTCAGCTCATCAAGTAATCAGCTGAAGTTTTCCCCATATTGTGTCCAGTGAAATGAAATGAATCTGCTAGAACTTTTTTTAGGGCCGGTATCCTGAGAAATTTTAAATTTCGGTATTTTCTTCTTGCCTATAGCTTAGCCAGGCACCCCTTCAATTTGTATTCATCTAAAGGAAAATTCATCAGAACTCTTTCTTTTGTCCTGAGGGCCTTTACATTACTGCTGAGTCTGGGCAAGTGTAATTTTTTTTTTTTTTTTTTTTTTTGAGGCAGAGATTTGCTCTTGTTGCCCAGGCTGGAGTGCAGTGACGCAGTCTCGGCTCACTGCACCCTCCGCCTCACAAGTTCAAGCAGTTCTTCTGCCTCAGCCTCCCAAGTAGCTGGGATTACAGGCACCTGCCACCATACCCGGCTAATTTTTGTCTTTTTAGTAGAGACAGGGTTTCACTACGTTGTCCAGGCTGGTCTTGAACTCCTGACCTAAGGTGATCGGCCCACCTCGACCTCCCAAAGTGCTGGGATTACAGGCATGAGCCACCATGCCTGGCTGAATGTAATATTTTTAAAGTGAGAAAGGTTAGGCGCAGTGGCTCACACCTATAATCGCAGCACTTTGGGAGGTCAAGGCAGGAGGATTACTTGAGTCCAAGAGTTTGAGACCAGCCTCTATAACATAGTGAGACTCATCTCTACAAAAAATAAAAAATTAGCTGGGCGTGGTGGTGCACACCAGTAGTCCCAGCTGTTCAGAAGGCTGAGGTGGGAGGATCACTTGAATCTGGGACGTTGAGGCTGCAGTGAGCCGTGATCACACCATTGCACTCAGCCTGTACAACAGAGTACGACCCTGTCTTCAAAAAAAAAAAAAAAAGATGACTTGAAATAGAGCCCTTTCTCAAAAGCGCCCTATACTCTGAGAAAGTACCATTACCTTCATAATAGGCCATGTAATATAATGAACTCAGCACAAACTTTGGCGTAAAACAAATCAGGGTTCAGATCCCAGCCTCATCACTTCTTCACTCGTGTTCTCTGAGCTTCAGTTTCGTCTTCCTGTCTCACAGGATTACTATGGTGATTGAATGAAATAGCACAATGCCTAGTCACCATCAGTCACCACTTCACCTACACCACAGCTTTCCCGGTAAAATGGGATATTTAAGCCACCAAGAAACTGTGACCAATGAAAATTGCTCTACCTACCACTACCCTGAACCTTTTTTTTTTTCCAACCCCCCAAACCTCTTTAAAGAGCTCCTTGCATGCTTATGAGTTTTTCTTTCTAGAACTTGCCCTGCCCTGAATTTGTTGAGATGCATTTTCATTTGTGAGGATTTCTTTTCACTATGTGCTTTAGAGTATCTGGTTGGTAGCCCGGGCATGGTGGCTCACGCCTGTAATCCCAACACTTAGGAAGGCCGAGGTGAACGGATCACTTGAGGTCAGGAGTTAAAGACCAGCCTGGCCAACATGGTGAAACCCCGTCTCTACTAAAAATACAAAAACTAGCCAGGCATGGTGGCGCACACCTGTAATACCAGCTCCTCTGGAGTCTGAGGCAGGAGAATCACTTGAACCTGGGAAGCAGAGGTTTCAGTGAGCTGAGATCGTGCCACTGCTCTCCAGCCTGGACGACAAGCAAGATTCTGACTGGGGGAAAAAAAAAGAACGTCTTAATGGGGATTCTCCTCGAAGGCAAGCCTGCTTTCTCTGTGCCACCACAGAGGTGTTGCTGGCAAACTCATCTTGAGACTACTACTTAACCTCTTTGCACTGTGGCTCTTATTAAGGAGTCTTTCCTGACTTTAGATCTGATGATGTTAGCCCAAAAGAGTGCCCTCAGTCTCCTATAGGGCTCACAGTTTTGGCTTATACCCTCCAAGTGGCCAGAAGGGAGCTACAGAGTGTTGGAGATGGCCATGGGAACGAAACAGCTCACAAGAAGAGCACGGGTGAGAGCCAGCTGCTCCCCGCTGCCTGCTGGAGCAAGCTCAGTGAGGCCGCTGACAGGAGTCCTCAGAACACTAAACAGGTGATTAAAACATCAGTATAAGTCTTTCCAAGCTTCACAGAAAGCCAAATTTTAGTTTGGACACCAACAGAAATTTTCCGCTCTGGAGCTTTATAAACTGGTTCGCTGTTTCTTCCTCTGCTCTGTGGCCAGAGGGGAGCTCTGTGCTAATGATTCCATAAAACCCTCCAGGTCTTCCTGAGTGGCTGATCATAGAGAGTAACCTGTACCACCCTTTTCCATCAGAATCATCTCCAGCCTCTCACTGTTAGTTCACATTCTGAATCTTCAACCCTTCCGCAAAGGCCAAGCCCAGCTCTTGGCACTGTCCGCTGTGACAGAGCTGAGCTCCTGCATCAAGCTCAGTGGCAGAACAATCCTTTTTTCCTTTCCAAGACGACTGCCCAGAATCACAGAAACCTGTAAGAATGGAAAGAGAGTAATCCCATTTCTGGGCATTTACCCAAAAGATTTGAAATCAGCTGGTTGAAGAGACCTGTGGGCTCCCAGGTTCACTGCAGCGCTAGTCACCATAACCAAGTGATGGAATGAGTCTGTGTCACCAGCAGATGAGCACGTGAAGAAAAGGTGGTGCATACACACAGTGGAGTACTAGTCACTCTTTAAAAAGACAGAAATTCTGTCTCTTCAGCAATGTGGATGGAATTGAAGAGCATTATGCTAAGTGAAATAAGCCAGGCACAGAAAGACACACAGAATATGATTTCACTTACATGTGGAATCTGAAAGAGTCCAGCTCATAAAAGTAGAGAGTAGAATGGTGGCTACAGAGGCTGGGGAATGGGGAGATGAAGGTCAAAGGGTACAAAGCCGCAGTTCCACAGGAGAGAGAAAGATGGGTATGTGTTTTTCTGAGATCTGTTGAACAGCATGGTGAATATAAAAACACAGTACTGTATATTTAAAATTGCTTTAAGAGGCCAGGCGTGGTAGCTCACAACTGTGATCCCAACACTTAGGGAGGGCGAGGCAGGACGGTCGCATGAGACTAGGAGTTCAAACCAGCCTGGGCAACACGGTGAGACCCCACCTCTAAAAAAAAAATTAGTGGGGTGTGGTGGTGCACGCCTGTAGCCCCAGCTACTTGGGAGGCTGAAGCAGAAAAACCGCTTGATCCTGGGAAGTCAAGCCTGCCATGAGCCTTGATCACACCACTGCGCTCTAGCCTGGGTGACAGAACAAGACCCTGTCTCAAAAAACAAACCAACAAAAAACAAAATTCCTTTAAAAGAGTAAATTTCAAATTTTCTCACTACAATAAAATGATAAGTATTTGAGGTGATGGATATGTTAATTAGCTGGATATAATTATTACACATTGTATTCATAAAATGTAATATCACTTTGTACCCTTGTAAATATACACAAATATAAATTGTCAGTTTATAAGAAAATTTTTGAAGGACTAGGAGTAGATCTTCATAATTATCAAAATTTAACAGACAAGACTCAGTAATTTGCCCAAGAGCACACAGGTTAGGAGACCATGACACAGTCATTCCACTAGGCCCTGCTTTTCCTAGACCCATGGCATTTCCTAAACACAGAAGTGTACCAAGCCGAGAAAGAGTCCAGTCTTCAAGAGATCAGCTGTGGGAGGCCGCCCTTTTCTCTTTCTTCTCCTCTGAATTTCCAGGCTAGATCAGATCTTTGCCCCTGTGGAGATTGTAAGGGCCTCTGTGGGAAGTACATGTGAATGTTCTGGATCCTGGAAAGCTGTGGGCAGCTGGAACAGTCCAGGTCCTGCACTTACTAGCTGCGTGACCTGAGCGGTTAATGCTCTGTGCCTTAATTTCCTCATCTCTACGATTGAAGTAGTGATGGCATCTCCTTCATGAGGTGGTTGTAGGGATCAAAGGAGTTGGTTCGTGTAAAGCATTTGGCATAGTGCCTGGCCTGTAGTAGCCATTCGCTGGGTGTTAGCTGTAGCTGTGAAAGGTGAGTGAAGCATGCAGCAGGTTTTGCTGTGTCCTGGAGGGCTGATGGCACTCTTCAGGAAAGGTGGCTCTAGTGAGCCGGTAGGAGCCTCGAATGAGGGAGTCATTTTATCTGTCTTCAGATCTTAGCTCTCCTGAGAATGTCATTTAACTTATTTGAATTTTAGTTTCCTCATCTACATCATTTGGATGTAGTAACTGCATCATAGAGTGCTGAGTATTTCTAGATCCTAAAAGTATCATGAAAAATATAAGGTACGCTGGGTGCAGTGGCTCACAGCTGTAACCCCAACACTTTGGGAGGCCAAAGCAGAAGGACTGCTTGAGGCCAGGAGTTCAAGACCAATCCTGGCAACATAGTGAAGCCCCGTCTCTACAAAAACAAAAATTCAAAAATTAGCTGGGCGTGGTGGCACATGACTGTAGTCCCAGTTACTTGGGAGGCTGAGGCAGGAGGATCACTTGAGCCCAGGAGTTCAAGGTTGCAGTGAGCCTTGATCCTGTCGCTGCACTCCAGCCTGGGCGACAGAGCAAGCCCCTGTCTAAAAAACATACATAGTAGTAGTGTTTGCGCCTTCAAAAAACAGAGTTGCATTTTGAAGAGTCTACTAAAATGGTGACCACGTTGACCTAACCTTCCGTCCTTTAAAGCAGTCATTTTCAAACATTGTGTTCATAGGTACCTGGAACACTTACTTAAAGGGTACATTCTGGCCGGGCGTTGTGGCTCACACCTGTAGCCCTAGCACTTAGGGAGGCCGAAGCAGGGTAATCTCTTGAGCCGAGGAGTTCAAGACCAGCCTGGGCAATATCGCAAGACCTCATCTCTACAAAACATTTTTTAAAAATTTGCTGGATGTGATGATGTGTGCCTGTAGTCCCAGCTACTCAGTAGGTTGAGGCTTGTATGAGCCGTGTTTACACCACAGCACTCCAGCCTAGGTAACAGAGCAAACCCCTTGTCTCATAAAATAAAATGTTTAAAAGTACACATTCTAAGGTCCTACCTCAAGAAATACTAATTCATTGAATTGAAAGTAGAATCCATAGCCAAGGAGTAGTGTTGGGTAAAAAGAAAAAAAACAGTCGGGCACAGTGGCTCATGCCTGCAATCCCAGCACTTTGGGAGGCCAAGGGCAGCTGATCGCTTGAGGCCAGGAGTTCAAGCCCAGCCTGGCCAACATGGTGAAACCCCATCTCCAAAAAAAAAATAGATTAGGCCAGGCACAGTGGCTTACACCTGTACTTCCAGCACTTTGGGAGGCCAAGGCAGATGGGTCATTTGAGGCCAGGAGCTTGAGACCAGCCTGGCCAACATGGCAAAACCTCATCTCTACAAAAAATACAAAAATTAGCTGGGTGTGGTGACACGTGCCTATAGTCCCAGCTGCTCGGGAGGCTGAGGCAGAAGAATTGCTAGAACCTGGGAGGTGGAGGTTGCAGTGAGCCAAGATCATGCCATTGCACTCCAGCCTGGGCAACAGAGTGAGACTCTCAAAAAAAAAAAAAAAAAGATAAAAATTATCTGGGCATGGTAGCAGGCACCTGTAGTCCCAGTTACTCGGGAGGCTGGGATGGGAGGATCACTTGAGCCTGGGAGGTAGAGGTTGCAGTGAGTGGAGATCTCGCCACTGCACTCCAGCCTGGACAACAGAGGGAGACCCAGTCTCAAAAAAAAGAAAAAAAGTTGAGTTCTGGAATCTGCATTTTTAATAAGCTTGGTGTGTGATTTCAATACCGTTGGTTTTGAAAAATGTTTTTTAATGTTCAGATGTGAAGAAAGGGGGAACTAGCATTGATTGAACTTTCTGTATGCCAGCCATTTACCTTGCTTATACCTTATCCAGTACTATGAATAGACTCTCGTTAGTTCACTTTAGTTAACAAAGCTTGTCTTGTCTCCAGCTAGGAGGCATGAGCCATGTTTGTGATTCAGGACTCCAGAAACATAGAACCTGAAAGTGCAACTTAAAATGGTTTTTTACCTCAGCCCAAATCTCAGAGAATGTCTATGTACTATATTTCTTAATATGCTATGGGGGTTCTTCAGATACAGATGTCATGTTTTTTTTCCAAAGCATGACATCAGTGCTTTGAAGAGCATTAAATCTCACTTCTTAGGAGGTATGTTTTACCTTGCCCTGGTACAACAGCCTCCATGGGGTTAAGACGAAGCAAGACATGCCCAGAGCTTGGCTTCTTGTGGTGTCTTATTTCACATAAGAAGCTCTGTTGGCAGCCTGTCAAAAAGGAGTCCCTGTCCCTTTCTGAGTCCAGAGCTCCATGAGGACCACCCCCCAAACAGAAGGTAGCATCTCCGGCTCAGGTGTCTGTGTCCACAGCTTCAGGAGCATGATTCACACAGCATATACAGTGTGGCTGCACCTCCGTAATGTCCTCTGGAATTGTCCTGAGGCTGCCATCTGACCCCCACGATCAGTCACCCACATTATTCAGGTATCCATACTGCATGTTAAATACTGAAGATAGATTTTATTGTAAGTGCGCACACACGCACACACAAACACACACAGGTGCCTGCCCTCAGGAATCCTAGGAGAAAAAAATGGAACAAATTAATAGGAGAAAGATATTGAGAATTGTAAACAAAACCAACTGATAAAATTTATGTGACATGGCCAGGTGTGGTGGCTTACGCCTGTAATTTCAGCACTCTGGGAGGCCAAGGCAGGTGGATCACCGAGGTCAGGAGTTTGAGACCAGCCTGGCCAACATGGTGAAACTCCGTCTCTACTAAAAATACAAAAATTAGCAGCTGGGTGTGGTGGTGGGTGCCTGTAATCCCAGCTACTTAGGAGGCTGAGACAGGAGAATCATTTGAACCCAGGAGGCGGAGGTTGCAGTGAGCTGAGATCGCACCATTGCACTCCTAGCCTGGGGAACAAGAGTGATAATTTGTCTAATAAAAAAAAAAAAAAAAAAAAAAAATTGCGTAACATAAACTTGAGAAGGGAATGCATTCTCAGATGAAAAATGTAGGATCCAAAGAGTACTTAATAGGTTGCAATGGAAGAAGTAAATGACATGATGAAATCAAATAAGTCAGCCACACGTAGCATGTAGCATGCAGCACAATGGTAAATACGAGGACTTCTTCAGGCATAGGGAAAAGACCTGGGTGAAGGAAAAGATGTAAAAGGGAAGAGTTGGTGGATGGCTTGTACTCCGTAAAGGGAGACAGGATTTAGCAACATATGTGAAAACAATTTGAGAATTTGTTAATTAGAAACTCACAATTGGCTGGGCATAGTGGCTCATACCTATAATCTCAACACTTTGGGAGGCTGAGGCAGGAGGATTGCTTAGCTTAGGGGTTCGAGACCAGCCTGGGCAACATGGCGAAACCCCATCTCAACCAAATATTTAGCCAGATGTGGTGGCACACGCTTGTAGTCCCAGCTCCTCGGGAGGTTGAGATGGGAGGATCACCTGAGCCTGAGACGTCGAGGCTGCAGTGAGTCATGATTTTGCCCGAGCAACAGAGCAAGACCCTGTCTCCCCCGACAGAAAAGGATAAAAGAAGCTCACAGTTTATCAGTAGTGCAAGGTGGTGAACGACAAAAGTAATGCTGTTGAGTGTCCCAGATAGAAACAGGAGGAGATGGCGTACTCTCTGCCCTGCTACCGGGTCACATGGGCGCTTGCTGTAGGAGACATGTTCGTCTTAGTGAAAGAAGCAGCAGGATGTTGAGGAGACAGTTGGAGTGAGGCACAGTTGAAGGAAGTGGGACTGTTTAGCCTAGAGAAGGTGTATAGCACAGCAGACCTCAAATAATTTCAGGCCAGTCAGATAAAAGCAGGATTAGAGTTTTTTTTTTTTTTCCCTGTGGCCCCAGAGAACAGAATTAGAAGCATTGGGAGGCAGATCTGGGCTTAAAAACATTTATACCAATTAGAAAAGTACAAAAATAG
Source organism: Cacajao melanocephalus (assembly GCA_963573385.1). Taxonomy (NCBI): domain Eukaryota; kingdom Metazoa; phylum Chordata; class Mammalia; order Primates; family Pitheciidae; genus Cacajao; species Cacajao melanocephalus. Next base: position 28,327 of record CAUYLG010063487.1, read on the forward strand.
AATGGCTTTCTAGTAGGAAATGTGCCCCCTTACAAATTCAACACAGTAACACACCTCATGCAGAATGGTCAGAAAAAAAGTCTGTTAATGTAGATAATAAAAATTACTGGCCAGACGTGGTGACTCATGCCTGTAATCCCAGCACTTTGGGAGTTGGAGACGGGCAGATTGCTTGAGGCCAAGAGTTCAAGAGCAGCCCTGCCCACATGGTGAAACCCTGGGTCTGCAAAAAATTAGCAGGTGTGGTAACTTGCACCTATAGTCCCAGCTACCTGGGAGGCTGAGCTGGGAGGATCACGTAAGCCCAGGAATTGGAGGCTGCAGTGAGCCGTGATGGGGCCACTGCACACAAGTCTGGGTGACAGAGAGAGACCCTGTCTAAAAAAAAAAAAAAGAAAAGAAAAGTCTGTTTCTTCAATGCTAAGTAATGATTGATTTTAAAAACTACCCCAGGGCCTTGAACCTTCTCCACCTGAAGTAGCCAAGAAAGAACTGGATCACTGAGGGGTATTTAGAGGAGCGTCTCAGAGACACTCTGAATGATGATTAAGGTTTCTTGCAACCAAAGGGCAAAATAATTCGCTCTGTGACATGTAAGCAGGGCAGCTGTTGCGGGCTGCCACCGGAGCCAGAGACAACTGATGTAACGTGGGCCTCGTCCATAGGGGCTGAAGGGATCACGGTGCACTTGGAGGAGGTCAGTGTGAGGCTCCTGTGGAGTCAGGGACTGCATCTGCCTTCTCTTCCCTTGTGTGCCCAGGATGTGTGGCAGTCCCTGTCGCATAGGAGAGCATCACGGAAGATTTATGGAAGGTCAGCTGGCAGACTGGACAGAGGCTAACCGGCGTCTTGAAGGACTTCTAGGCTGGGCTTGGTGGCTCACACCTGTAACTCCAGCACTTCGGGTGGCCAATGAAGGAGGGTCACATAAAGCTATGAGTTTGAGATCAGCCTAGGGGATATAGTAAGACTTTGTCTCTACAAAAAACATTTAAAAATTAGCCATTGGCCAGGCGGCGTGGCCCACACCTATAATTTCAGCACTGGGGAGGCAGAGGCAGGTGGATCACCTTAGGTCAGGAGTTCAAGGCCAGCTTGGCCAACATGGTGAAACTACATCTCTACTAAAAATACAAATCTTAGCCAGGCGTGGTGGTGTGTACCTGTAATCCCAGCTACTTGGGAGGCTGAGGCATGAGAATCGCTTCAACCCAGGGGATGAAGGTTGCAGCGAGCTGAGATCACACCACTGCACTCCAGCCTGGGTGACACAGCGAGACTCCATCTCAATAAATAAATATAAATAAGTATTTGCTAGACATAGTGATGTGCCCCTGTGGTCCCAGCTACTCTGCAGGCTGAGGTGGGAGGATTGCTTGAGCCCAGTTGTCTGAGGCGGCATTTAGCCTTGATTGCTAATAGACCAAGACTCTGTCTGAAAAGAAGGAGAGAGAGAAAAGAAAGACCTTATCAAGCTTAAAGAAGATGAGGGGATGAATTGATTGCTTAAAGATAAAATCTCTGCAGGGTGGGGGATTCATATGAGAACTTTCGGAGGTGCCAGGGGAAGCAGACTGCCTGCAGGGTATGGCAAACGGGGTTTCCTGGGGCCTGAGGTTCAGGATTAGGGAATAATAGCTAGAAGTGCCACTGGTGATCTTTGCGGGGAGGGGTGGGTGGGTGGGTGCGGCTTTGCAAGGAGCTTGGGAAGCATTAAGAGAGATCGGGATTTCATATGATAGCAAGGCTAAGCCCAAAAGAATTCTCTATCCTGACTTGCTCAGGACACATCAGCCTGAAAGGAATGAAGGAGCAGTATACTAGGTCTCTGCAGGGAGCTTTTCGTCTCCCTTGGGCTGAGAATTCTGCCTTCCTGAGTGCCATAGGTCATGGCAGGCAGGGAGGGGTGGGTGCCCTTTTGATACAGGGGGTCTCTTGATGTATCTGGTATGAATGTGACCCACCCCACCCAACCCCCCAACTGAAACAGGGATTTTGCTTTGTTCTCTGCTGAATCCCCAGTGTCTAGAGAACAGTGCCGCACACACACAGTAGGCGCTTACATTTGCTGAACTGCATGTTGTCTAAATGTGTTGTAGATGACAGATGTCTCAGAAAGTACACTCCTGTGCCACACATAAAATAAATACTGTTCGAAGCAAATTTGGTAAAGAAGCCTAAACACAAACCTAAGGGAAGGCCCTCTGGACATGGCTGTCTAGAAGGCAGACAGTGTGGTTCAGATTCAGTGCTTCTGGCCCAGCACGAACTGGCAGTATAGAAACAGACTGTGTGTGGATATTTGCAGACTGAGACAGACGGGAGGCCTTTCATCCCCAGGGGCTGAGCCTGTAGCCTCCCCTGCTGGTTCAGTAAGTGAGGGCCCTAGCGCCTGAGTTCCAGGTTTCAGACCAGCTGAAGCCAGCCAGACCTGAAAGGCTTGTGTTGGCAGTGCCAGTATCCGCCTTTAACCCCTGCCAATGTGGGTGGCTGCTCTCAGAGCACTCTGCAGGGGAACAGAATTGGACTGAAGCCCAAGCTGCTGCTGCCTATAGCTTGCTCTCTGTGACGCTGTCTCCACTGAGCGTGTGCCTTTCTGGTACAGCTGGAGCCCAGAGCTCTAGAAGAGCAAGCTTACTCTGCCGGCGGAAGACCAGACTCCTGTCTGGCTTTGTTTGAAATGTCTAGGGCTCAGGAAATTCAGGTGAGTAGATAATACCATATTGGGGATCTTCTCATCACTACTTTCATACTGGGAGACATGAGGCAATGATCCATCCGGTTCTTATTTAAGAAAGATACCAGGCTGGACACAGTGGCTTATGCCTATAATCCCAGCACTTTGGGAGGCTGAGGCGCGAGCATTGCTTAAGGCCAGGAGTTCACAGCAGCCTGGGCAACAAAGGGAGACCCTATCTTACAATAAAAATAAAGATGCTATTGGCCAGGCAAGGTGGCGCACGCCTGTAATCCCAGCACTTTGGGAGGCTAAGACAGGTGAATCACTTGAGGTCAGGAGTTTGAGACCAGCCTGGCCAACGTGGTGAAACGCTGTCTCTACTAAAAACACAAAAATTAGCCGGGTGTGGTGGTGCATGCCTGTAGTCCTAACTACTTAGGAAGAATTGCTTAAACCCAAGAGGTGGAGATTGCAGTGAGCTGAGATGTCACCACTGCACTCCAGCCTGAGGCGACAGAGCAAGACTGTCCCAGAAAAAAAGGGAAAAAAAGAAAGATACTGCTGCAGGGTTTACAGGGCCTCCTCAGATCCTCCTCAAACTATGAGCAAAGGCAGAGCCACCGCCGGTACCCCACTGTGAAGGGACCAGATCGACAAGGCAATTGATGGTGTTTCTGATCTGTTTATCAGGGGCATACTTGTTCCAAAGCCTGGGACCTTGGAGCCTCTCTAGATTCCTGGAGAATGCATGCATACCTATGGTTAGGTTCAGGAGTCCTTTTGAAGAACAGGAAGAGGGATTGCTGAAGAGAGGCAAGGTCTTCCCTCCCCTGCTTGGCCTGCCCAGTAGCCTGCATCTAGCACCTCAGTTCTGAATAAAATATTTCAGGCCCCAAGTGGTGGCTCATGCCTATAATCCCAGTGCTTTGGGAGGCCCAGGTGGGCAGATCACTTGAGGCCAGGAGTTTGAGGCCAGCAATATAGCAAGACCTCATCTATACAAAACAGTTTTTAAAAATTAGCCAGGTTCCCGCTTGAGCTTGGGAGATTGAGCCTGCTGTGAGTCATGATCATACCACTACACTCCAGCCTGAAAAAATTTTTTTAAAAACTTTTTGCAGCTTCAACAGCCAGGTAAGTTTATTCCAGGGCCTCTCCCCTTGGCCCTAGGCTGTGTGCCAGCCCCATGCTTCCCATCTTCCGTCTCAGACTGGCTTCCAGACATCTCAGCAGTGTTAGGCAGTGCCCCACCCACCTCTGAAGAGAGTGGAGAAAAGAGGAAGAAGAAAGTGGTAGCTGCTCAATTATCTAGCACCTACTGGGCCCAGGCGCCTCGATAGTATTTGATGTGTATTCTCTCTCTCTCTCTCTCTCTCTCTCTCTCTCTCTCTCTCTCTTTCTCTCTTTTTTTTTTTCTTTTTGAGTCACGATATTACTCTGTCACCCTGCCTAGAGTGCTCATGGCTCACTGCAGCTCTGAATTCCCTGGCTCAAGCGATTCTCCTACCTCAGCCTCCTAGTTAGCTCGCACCATAAGTGTGGTGCACCGCCATGCCCAGCTTTTTTTTTTTTTTTTGAGAAAGACGCAGTCTCCCTATGTTACCCAGGCTTGTCTTATCTCTTTGTTGTTGTTGCAGTGGAGTCTCGCTCTGTCACCCAGGCTGGAGTGCAATAGCACCATCTCAACTCACTGTAACCTCTACCTCCTAGGTTCAAGCAATTCTCCTGCCTCCGCCTCCTGAGTAGCTGGAATTACAGGAGCCCACCATCACACCCAGCAAATTTTTATTTTTTTAGTAGAGATGGGGTTTCACCATGTTGGCCAGGCTGGTCTGGGACTCCTGACCTCAGGTGACCGCCTTGCCTTGGCCTCCCCAAGTGCTGGGATTACAGACGTGAGCCACCGCGCCTGGCCTGTATTGTCTCTTTTAAACCTCACAAACAGCTTGAGCAAACAGAGGCTCAGAGAGGTTAGGTGACTTGTCTAAGGATAAGCAGCCAGGAAGTGGCAGTTAGAACTTGAAGAACTCAGGTCTGTAACTGTGAAACCCAGGCTCTTGTCCAGCCTACCATATTGCCTTGTCTTGCCTCTTGCCAGAATGGACCCGTTTTTTTCTACTGTACTTATCTCCTTACTTCCTGTGTCTGCTTCACAGCTTCTCTGTTCCCCTTGGGTCTCCCTTCAGTGTGAGCATCATCTTCTTCCTGGTAGCCAAGTGCGTGTACCTTTTGGGATTTTCAAAACCTCTCTTGGGATAGTCTCCCCACAACCACCAGGTCTTCCCATCCAACCATTTGCCATTTCCCACCTACCCCTCTCTAGGAGACTTGAACACATACATGGTGGTTACAGGTGGGGACAGCAGGCGTCTGTGCAATGCTGGCGGGTCATGGCCCACATTGCCTCCTCTAAGAAGAAAACACAGCTGTTGGGAGCAGACACATGGAATGGTGTGGCTGCTGTGGGTGGATTGATGATGTTAGCATTTCATCTTGTGACCCAGTGGCCCTTCAGCCAGCACAGACCAACCACAGGACTAGGGAGGGCTGGGTCTGGATACTCCATTGGAAGTGACTGAGAAAGGCCAGGCACAGCAGATCACTTGAGGTCAGGAGTTTGAGACCAGCCTGGCCAACATAGTGAAATCCCATCTCGACTGAAAATGCGTAAATTAGCCGGGCATGGTGGTGCACACCTGTAATCCCAGCTACTCAGGAGGCTGAGGCACAAGAATCCCTTGAACCTGGGAGGTGGAGGTTGCAGTGAGCCAAGATGATGCTGGTGCACTCCAGCCTGGACAACCGGGCAAGACTCTGTCTCAGAAAAAAGAAAAAAAAGAAATGGCTGAGAAAGTAGCTGATACTTAACGCTTTGCATAGAAAGAGGCCCAGCTATAGCAGGGCTAGGGAGCGTGAAATAGTGTTTGACTGATCCCGTGGACAGTGTGCTCAGAGGTTGTCAGGAGATGCCTCTGGTACGAGGACGTGTGCTTTTTCTCACTCTGTCCCCCTTATCTTTGAGCCCCTGCACCGGTTCTTCCTTTCTCTCCCCTCTGACCCATGACCCTCTTTCTCAGTTTCATACCAGCTTGTTCTGACTCAAGTAGGCCGCGAATGTCTGTCTCCTCGTCCTGAGCTACTGCCTGTGTCTTCAGAGTGACTGCATCCTTGTGGCCAGTTTCACTCCTGCCTCTGGAGTCTGCTTCCTGCCAGGAGGCCCCTCCCCCTAGGAATGTGAATGAACCATTTCCTCTGTCCTCCCAGCTCCAGAGGATTCCCTGTGTGGTATTTTTTATTTCTCGTGTCTGAACTTCTATTGGCAGACCCCTTCTCAGCCTGGCCCACCCTTGGCTGCTGCGGAATTGTGCTTCCCACCCTTCAGTTTCCTCTGAGGGTGAGTAGTGCATAACTAGAGGCTCCCAGTTTGTGAAAACACATTAGTCTGAGTTACATTTCTTGTGGCCAATCCTGGAGGTTTGGCTCATTAAAGATGATAATTAACCCATTGCTAATTGACCTCAGAAGCCAGCCAAGCAGCCTGTATTACCAGCCTTGGTGTTGGATTTGGAGCTATTTTAAGGTTTCTTAATAATCTCAGCAAGACTTCACTTTCCTGTCTGCATCCTATTTGCTCTAAGGACATTCTGTAAAATTAACAAGCTATAAAGTTTGATTGAAGGTTTCAACAAATGTGAGAATAATTGGCTCCATTTAGAGAAACAAGAAAAACAACCTGTAAACTTGAGTTTGTGGGGGGAAACCCATGTGATTGTTCTCTTTAACCAGAGGAGCAGTAGCAAGCTGGACTTTTAAGACTAGAAAAAAGAACTGGCTGATAGAACAAGGTTAAACTCTGATTTCTTTGAACCAAAAATTTAGAAAAAGAAATTTTGCAAAATGACCAGCAACCATGGCTGTGCCTTCCAAGAGTCCTGTTTGGAGAGAACAGGGACCACATACCGATGGTGCGAGCCCCTGGCTCCCTAGTGCTGGCGTCCAGGGGCCTGGCTCTGCAGCCCTTCCTCAGATTCCTGGCTAGCTTTGGAGGTTCCTCCCTTCCCCGCGGCTGCCCTGAGGTGTTAAGTCTTGTGGCTCAGAGCCCATCAGTGCCTGCTGCTTAGTCCCTGTTCTCTTATCCCCCACCTTCCATAAGGCAGCATCTAGCGCTTTCTTTCCCCTGGGCCGTCTCTACCGTCACTGTGCTTATCCCCTATTGAGTGGTTGTGAAGAGTCACCAGTTTTCAGATAACACCATTTTTCTTTTTCTTTCTTTTTTTTTAAACAGAGTCTCGCTTTGTTACCCAGGCTGGAGTGCAGTGGCGTGATCTCAGCTCACTGCAACCTCCACCTCCCAGATTCAAGCGATTCTTGTGCCTCAGCCTCCCCAGTAGCTGGGACTACAGGCATGTGCTACTACACCTGGCTAATTTCTGTATTTTTAGTAGAGACAGGGTTTCACCATGTTGGCCAGGCTGGTCTTGAACTCCTAACCTCAGATGATCTGCCCGCCTTTGCCTCCCAAAGTGCTGAGATTACATTCCTGAGCTACTGCGCCCAGCCGAGAAACACCATTTTTCTCTACTTCTCCACCTCTCCACCTTAAATACCCCAGACCCAAGTCTTCCTCTTGACCTAGAGGTTTTCGTTGTTCGTCACTCCCCTCAGCTCCAGCCCCTGCTTACCCCATGCTTACTTTATCTCTCTCTAAGGAACTGAGCCTAGGACAGGACAGGCTCCTGTATCGCCTCTCCACATCTCACTTTCGGTTTTCCTTTCTGCTTAGTTCTTTGCGTGTGGACTTGATTAGAGTGATAACTGGAGCCCTGAAGCTAAAGGTTTCAGTTCCTGCTGCCGTGGTAAGCTGCCTCCGACAGTCTTCAGGGGAAGGGAGAGGGGCTTTCTTTGGGTGCCTTTCTTTCAGCTCTTCCCTGACCTAAAGCCCCAGTTTTCTTTCCCAAGCTGATTGAAATGATTTGTGTGTGATATTTTGTCAGTTAACTTCGGAATTGTTGACAGTCTCCTACACAGGAGACGGCGCGCTGCAAAGGTCCTTGGGCTCCCCGGGTGTTCCCTGGCCGGCAGCCCTTGCAGTCACCTCTAGCCCCAGTCCAGCCCCACCTGTTAATGTAGCCCAGGAAGGGAGTCTCTCCTGCCCAGCTCTTTCTCCTCTGGAGGATCCAGAGTTTGCCCCCAGCTGCGATATACATGCTGCTTACATTCTGTGTTTTTCATTGATACAGAGTGGAAAAATGTGCTCATGAGCAGAGTTACTGTGGGGATTATGTCATCAACTTCATCTGGAGTCCTTCCTCTCCAAGCAGGGAGTCCAGCTTTAACCCCTGTCCTACCAGGAAGTCCTCCTTGGCCAAGCAAAGATCATCTTAGAATTGGCTGCTTCTTGGTGATTTGAAACGCTTTTTCCATTAGGATGTCTCTTATTAACCATATTTAAACTGGTTTTGTTCCTCTGGGGCTGTGTTGTTTTTCCGTGACTGACGTGCGGAAGGCTTTGTCTGGGAGAATGTTCCTGTAGTCTCCCGAGGAACTCCAGTGTCAAGAGAGCTGTGATCCTCTCACCGGTGGGCTCATTCCCCTACCTTAAGGCAGAATGCTTCGCAGACAGGCCAGTGAGGTATAGACAGAAGGTTTCTCTGTGCCCCTGGGCAAGCCCTGGATATTCTGCCTCTCAGTGTGTCCATCTACTAAAGATCTCCAAATACACGCTTCTCACCACACAGTACACTTGACACAGCTGTCGCCATTGTCCCTGCTGGCTGGATTGCAAAGGACAGGCAACCTTTCTCTCTCGGAACAGAGGCCTGTTAACACCAGGTCAGAGGCCCCAGTGGACCACAGCCTTCTGCACATGAGCCGGGAGTGTCCTTATCCTAGAGGAACTGATGGCTGTCGCAGACACAGTCCCCAAGGAAACGCGCTTCCTCCTAAATGGGGTGGGAATGAAAACCGCGAGGGGTGGTCCTCATGGCTCGTGTGTCCACATAATAGACAGCTCCCACTGACCCTGCAAGGATGTGCTGCAGGCAGCCTCAGGATGTTCACATCCCTGGGTCCCGCTGTGCCCTGGAAATCCCCATCTCCAGGAGCCCCACGTCCACACATGTGGCTTTTCTCCCTCTCGTCCGGGAACCATGCTTTCTTCCTCAGCCACTCAGCATGCCATCTAGCCCGTGCTCTAGCAGCAACCAGACTCCTGCCCACCTATCCCTGCGCGCGCACCCGTGGCACATGCCCGTCCTGGGCACGTTTCTGCCGCACACCTAGCAGGGGTGCCAGTGTGCCTCTTATCATCCAGGTGAGGCCAGGGACCATTCCAAGCTTCTTCTCTGTCCTCTTCTCACAACTTAACTCCCTCTCCTCTCCATTCAGCGGCAGCGGCCTCACACCTAGAAGGAAAGTCCTGGACCCATTACATAATTCTCCATAGTGCAGGCAGTAGCTGGGGCATAAGGTCAGAGGTCATAGTGGGGTCAGGTGGCTGACACACACTGCAACGACAAGGTGGTTAAAATTAGACCGCAGAGAGGAAACTGGCAGTCTTGTGGAAATGCAGAAGTTTCCTATGCAAGCGAGAGGCTGGAGATGCAGAGGCCACCGTGCGTGCTGCCTGCCAGGCTATTACTCATTTCGGCTCTGGTCTTTAATGCCTTTTAGCCCCTGCTTCTGTATTCTAGCCTTCCTCATCACATGTTTGAATACACGCAATGGAACCATAGTTACCTGCCCTGGTCCAAGACGAGCTTGCTTTCTCCTTGGGGTGCCTCCAGGCACCCCAGGCTCAAGGGGCTGTACTTTTTGTAGGCCTTTCTGGGTAGCCGAGAACCTTTTACGTCAACCTCTCAGGTGAAGGTGGTCAAAGTACTTAGCTTGAGATTCCAGACTATAATGGTAACAGGGCCACTGGTGAGAGAAAGCAGAGACTAACCCTAGACAGGGTAGCACAGGGGGGCTGGCTGGTGACGGTGGCAGAGGATGGAGTCATGGAGCGCACAGTTGACTGGTGTGAGCCGCCCTTTGCTGGCCAGCCAGCCTGCAGAGTGGTGTTCATTTATTTCCGTTGTCTTAGAGAACATGGCTCATGCCTGCTTCATCTGCTCTCTCTGCTACCCAGCAGAGCGTCCCTGTGCTGTCCGTCTTTACCGTGAGCCTGCTGTGTGCACAGCTTGTGCTTACCATTCTTGCCAGTGAACTATGGAGACTGTGAGATTCAGGCTTTGCCGCCAGAGGGGTTGCTGTCCAGATGAGAGAGAACACACGCACCTATAAAATGATGATCAAATAGTCTCCAGATCAGTACTTCCCCGTGTGCTGCAGATAGACGGACTTCTTCATGTGATGTTCTTTCATGTTAAGAAATGGGGATGCATTAAAAGAGAGGCAGGGGCAACTCAGTGAGGAGGAAGGGGCCGTCCGCTGTGGCGTGTTTCCCGCGTGGACTGGCCTTCAGCTTCCGAGCTCCAGGTCCAGCAGGGGCCTTCTCCCTTGGAGAACACTCTGCCAGTAAGGAGAAGAGGATGCTGGAGGCTAGAGATGAAGAGAGGGGCACAAGGGGCAGGCATGGAGGAGAGTGCAGGCAAAGCAGAAGGGTGTGGAGCAGAGGGCATGCATGCGTGGTGCCTCCGGAAGGGGGCAGACTGGCTGACGGTGGACGCTTCATCTGAGACACTCACACATTGACTCTCGCTCAGGATACTGAATGTCATCTCAGCTACGTCAGCCCAAGCTTCTCTGACAGCACTGACTTGTGTGCTGATGTGGTCACATGGGAGCAGGTTGGCGTAAACGTCAGAAAGAGTAGGGCTTTGGTGAAACACCCCCACCTGCTCTGTCTGTCTCTCTCCTGACAATTTCCTGCCTGACTCTCTTGAGCGTGAGGAGCTCTTAGGTAGGGTAGGAACCTGTCAGGGGAAGCCCGCAATGATCTGGATGAAATCAAACAGCCAAGAAAGCCCTTAGCATTCATGCTGCACTCGGGCTGAAAGCTCTCCTTGTGGGAGTCGAGCAGGGGAGCTGGGAGAGGAGTGGAGATGCAGCGAGGGCCCCAGAAAGCTGTGTGCTGCAAAAGCTGGTGTTTTCCACTCCACTCTCCCTCTGCTGATTACAGACCAAACTTAGAAGAATGTGATGTATTCTGTTTTGTATCAGGACTTCAGTCAAATAAATGTCAGGCACCTGTCATGGGTCCTGGGGTTGTTTGCTGCCCCAGAGATCACCTAAGGAGAGATTGTGGGAACTTCCTTCCTTCCTTCAGGAGACCTGCCCTGGGCCCTCACTTACCACCTGACATGCCCGCATGCACGCCGCACTCTGTCATTCATTCTGACCCCTTTGCCTGGTGGCTTTGACACATTTCCCATGTGCCCCTCAGCCAGCAAGTAATATCTTGTGTTCGTCTTCCCTTTCAGAAAATGCTGTTTTTCTTCTCTCCCTCTCGCCCTGTAGGTTATTGCAGCTGACTGCAAAAGGGTCACAGTGCTGAAGTATTTTCTGGAAGCCCTTTGTGGACAAGAAGAGCCTCTGCTGGCATTCAAGGGTGGAAAATATGTGTCAGTGGCACCCGTCCCAGACACCATGGGAAAGGAAATGGGAAGCCAAGAGGGAAAACAACTGGAAGATGAGGTACTATGCGGGAAGAGCCCGCTGTGGCAGAGGGAAGGCTCCTTCCCCACCCTGTTTGCCCATGCTTCAGCCTCTGCTCCTGGTTATTTATGAGCACGCAGAGCCGCGTCTGTGTGAATGTAAGCAGCAGCTTCTCGAGACTGCGCCGTGCTGGTGCCCTTCCTGCCAGTCCACCCCGGTGCCTCCATCGCACTCCACTACGAGTTCCAGATGCTTCTTTTAATGTTGCATTGAGGAGAAGGGAGGGAAAGAAAGAAAGAAAGAGTTTAATAATGTGCAGCTCTTGAGGCATAGGAAAGGGAGTAGAGAGGGGGTGTTAGGGTTCAGGCTGAGGATGAAGTTTATGGATGTGTGGAGCTCAGCGCAGCACAGTCCTGAACTCCAGCCTCCAGCACACGCACAGGAAGAGCTGACATTGCTGGCCCTGTGTGGAAGTCACCCCTCCCCCGTCCTGCCCTCCCTCCCTCGTTCCCTCCCTCCCTCCTGCACATCCTGATGTGATTAAGGAATTCTCCTCTTGTTTGTTTGCCCTTGGTTGTTCCTGTAGCCCTTGCTTCACTCCAGACTTGTGTGTGTGCCCACACGCGTGTACATGCGTGAGCCTGCGTGCCCACCCCTGCAAAACTCCCCTGCAATTGCCCTGCCGTATATATTGCCCTGCCGTTGCATGTATGTGTCTTCCTGGGGGGATCGTTGGCGTGGGGCTGTGTGTGCTGGGTTTGGGTGTCAGCTGAAGTAAACACTGCTGCCAGCTTCCCTGCTGCCTGTGGGTTCTGAGTGGGTGTGAGTGTGTGGTGATGTTGCAGCAAGTATGCAGCTAGTATCACTGCCAGCTGCCCTGCTGTGTGTCTGGGTGTGGGTGATTCTGTCTGGATGTGTGTTCACACACACTTCTCTTTTGCCTGAAGGTTGACTCTTCTTTTTACCCCACAGTGTTAAAGACGGGAGACTTAGGTGGGAAGGAGCATGGGACTAAGGGAAGGGACGGAAGGGATTCTAGCCAGAGGCCAGGTCACCCATAGGCCAACACAGTCATTTGGCCCACAGCAGTCTCAAGCGCCCGGTAGAGCAGGGCGGGGTACAGGGATGAAATCAGCAACAGGCCAAGGAAGCCAGATGTCAGCTGGAAGCTGTCGTTTGTGATCTGAAACGGTGATAGAGTGGCCACCTTTGGACCAGAGTCTTGAGAGCAACAGAGCCTTGGACTGGCTTCATTAGAATAACTGGAGAACCCTACCCCACCCCTGATGACATAGGGCTCAGCTTCCAGGACAGAGGTGGTTCCAGGGATGAAGCTGAGCCCATGATTCCAGACTCTCCAGATGAAACCTGGGCAGGGAATAATGGGAAAGAATGAGCTGTTAGCATGGGAGGAGACAACAGGCTTGCTAAAGCTGTCAGAGTGTCCAGGCCTCAGGCAGGGCAGAGCAGTGCCACCCGGGCCCTGGGTGCTGTCTGGGGAAGCACAGTGGGGCAATGCCTGCATCACTTATCTCACCCACACTTAGGGCTGAGGGCAGGCAGTGGAGGGCGAGCCAGCTTAGCTCCCAGGCTTGCCGAAAGCTGTCCTCTGGCCAGTGGAGATTGCAGTCCCAAATGCAGTGAGGCCCAGAGTAGGGCACAGCGTCAAAGCCAGGGAGGGCCTCCTCCGCTCCCACAAGGAACAGATCGGTTCTCTGCTCCCAGGTCTTTGTAGTGCCACACTTTTTTTTCCCCTCATTCTAAGGCTTACTGACCAGACAAAGGTTGTGACCCACTCCAGGCTGCCCACTTCTTCCTTTTCCCACGAATCTCCTGGGTTCCTTCATGCTAGTGGCCTCTGGGAAACTCTACTTACCCTGGTCTGTGTAATTTCATAACCCTGCACTTCCTCGTTTACTGTGAGAGCTGAGTGAACCTCAGACAAGCTTCTCTGACCCTCTTCTGACCTCAGGCAAGCTCACTTCAAGCCCCATGATAATCTTGTATATTCCTGGTCACAGCAGGCAGAGGCAGTGTTCCCCCATGGGCCAGGCAGGCATTCTGTCCCACTCACCACAGTCCGGGTTAACCCCACGAACAAGGAAGTAAATATGCAGAGTTTTCCTCCTTTCCGTGGCCCGGGCCTCTCTGGAGGTAAGCCCTGTGATACTATAGCATGCCTGTGTCAGGTGAATGGTGACTGTGGACAGCACCCCAGACCCCTGAAATCTCTTAGGATAGTGACAGTTCTGGCCCCATCCTCAGATCTCATCTCTCTCCCAGCTGCAGAACTGAATCACTTAAGCTGATTGGGAAAGTTAGGGAAAGATGTTTCTTTAGCTATCGTTCTTCATGAATAGAACACAGTTTAGTTGCTTGGGGATCCTACCAAAACACCCTAGCTAGAGTCTGCTCCCGAGACACAATAGACCCTGTCGTCTACCCAGCCGCCCACTTTACTGATCCCTTTCCGTCAAGAGACCCCATCTGAATATGGTCTTGAGTTGGACGGTTAGAGGAGAGAGCAGTCTGGACTGAGCAGGTCCTGGGTGGGCCTCCAGCAGGCCTAACGATGCTGGGCCACTGAGGCTGGATCTGAGCTTATGGTCTAGACTTGGGATGGGTTGGCTCATTATTACTGCTAAGAGCATAGACTTTGGAGTCAGAATCACTTGGGCTTGAAGCCCTGCTCTGACATTTACTAGCTATGTGACCTTGAGCAAGGGGTTTAATTCCAAAGCTCAGTTTGTTCCTGTGTAACATAGGGATGATAATAGCACCCATCTTATCTCACAGGCCTGTTGTGCGGATTAGCTGAGTTAGTACATGAAAAACGCTTAGCCTGGTACCTGGCCGCGAATAAGCACTCAGTAAGTGATAGCTGTTGTCTTCATTGTCATTATTATAATCCAGTTAGAAACAGGAATCTTCTACGAAATTATTCCCCGTGTACCCATGCTAACCCTGTCCCTCAGAGGAAGCTATCTCGGGCAGCTGCATGTTCTCTGTTGACCAAGGCCAAAAGTAAGAGAGCAAGGAATGGAGCCTGGGACCACCCAGAGAGTGATGGCTGCTGAGAGCTGAGGCCGCACGTAGGGAGGTGCCATCCCTGGGGAGTGCTCCACCAGCCTGGCAGGAGGCTCCCTAAGCTAGCCAGCCACCTCCTACCCTGCTCAGGCCCTGGAGGGCAGCTGAGCAAGGTCATGTCATGTGAATTCCTGTAATGGGGCCCAGCAGCCCCCACACCAGCAGCCTGTGTCTTAAAAAGAAACCAGGGCAAGGTCTGCTGAGCTGCAGCATCTGTCCCTGATGCTGTCTGGGGCAAGGGAACTTCCACGCCTAATTCCCAGCTGTTGGCCAGAGTTGACTTCGGTCAGATCATTAGCATGAATTAGATTTAAATTGGGTGGTTTAACTTTCTGTGTTGTTTCCTTCTTGAATCACTGGTGACTTCAGAGTGGAAATCGGCATTAAGTTTGACTTTGTGTGTACAGGGGAGAACAAAGAGTGTGAGTACAAGCATGCAGGTATATACGTGTGATTTCAAGTGACTTACGGTGTGACTCGATGAGGGAAGAGCCCCGGAGTATAAAAGAGAGCGGCTTCAGGGAAGAGTGGCAGCTTCTGTCAGCCTCCCTAGGCCTGAGTAGAGGGAAGCACACACCAGGGGACCCTCTGCAAGGGATGGTCCCAGTCTGCCTGGGTGAGGGGGACAAGGGCAGTGTCGGGTTCAGTGGGTGCCACGGGCTCAGCTCACTGTCTCCTCTTCTTCCTGGTCGGCTCCACCACCCAAAGGAGGAGGATGTGGTGATTGAAGACTTTGAGGAAGATTCAGAGGCTGAAGGCAGCGGGGGCGAGGATGACATCAGGGAACTTCGGGCCAAGAAGCTGGCTCTGGCCAGGAGGATAGCTGAGCAGCAGCGTCGCCAAGAAAAGATCCAGGTGAGGTCGGCCTGGGGAGTGTGGTTCCCGTGATGGGGGTTGCTTATGGGGCAGGAGAGGATGTGGGCCGCGAGCAGAGCCGAGCAGGACACCAAGGAAGAGGGTCCTGCAGTGTCCTCTCCAGCTCTGCCCCTGTGTCCCACTGCACCCCTAAATACTGGCAGCATGTTCAGTGCATAGAGTCTCCCTCGTCCTGGCCTCCAAGGCAGGGGTAGGGTCTTCTCAGAGAATCTGATAGAGCTGCTTCCCCAGTGAGAATCTGCACATGCACACCACACATGCACAACCCTTCGTACAATCTGAGGGGTTTCAGAGTTTCCCTGAGCCTTATCCAGATGTTCCTGGAGAGGCCGTGGATTCTCGGTTCAGAACACCTGTTCTCAGGGAGAGGATGTCATGGCCACAGTTCGCTTATCTGGATACCCCTCTGGTAAGGAGACTCTACACCCTCCCGGAGAGAAACCATCAATCTCCACACAGGACCTTTCACCACCGTCAGCCCTCCTGGGCCCATGCCTTCACTCCCAGAAGTGTTTCTTCATGGGATCCTGGTCTGTTCTTGTGCTGTGAGCCCACTCCCCCTCTAGGGCTCGGAGCAGACAGGAAAGGTGCGGTCATGCGCCCGCTTTAAAGCTGACCATGTGCATAGGGAAGCGTCAAGCCCGCTGCTCAGCCTCTGTAGGGATGCCTGTTTCCAGCCCTCTCCTCAGCTGCCCCATCTTTGGCATAGGGTTTAATGCATGTGATCAGGCAGGCCTGATGACAGTCTAGGCCCTGCTGCCTAACTAGCTTTGTAATACGGGGCAAATTATTCAACTTCTCAGAACCTACTTCCTCATCTGTAAAATGAAGGTGCTAATAGCACCTACCTGTTAGAGTCACTGTGGGGCCCGCATGAGACCACACGCAAAGCACTTAGCATAGTGCATGGCACTTAATAAGTGCTCCATCAACAGCCTCCTTTGTCTGGTATTTGTCTAATCACGCTGGCCGGGGAGGAGAAATGAATACCAATCTAGATCTTTTTTTTTTGAGTTACAGTCTCGCTCTGTCACCCAGGCGGGAGTATAGTCACGTGATCTCAGCTCACTGCAACCTCTGCCTCCCGGGTTCAAGCGATTCTCTTGCCTCAGCCTCCGGAGTAGCTGGGACTGAAGGCATGCGCCACCACGCCCGGCTAATTTCGTATTTTTAGTAGAGACAGGGTTTTGCCATGTTGGCCAGGCTGGTCTCAGACTCCTGACCTCAGGTGATCCGCCCACCTTGGCCTCGCAAAGTGCTGGGATGACAGGCGTGAGCCACCACACTAGCCAAGATCCATCATTCTGTAGACAGATCCATGTCCCTGCCGCCATTGGAATCAGTATGTAATACCTCTGCCAGCATCGTCCACTGTTGTGTGGCTGCCTCCCCGGCCCTGCTGTGGGTCTGCATGTAAACTGGCGTGTGGCCCTCAAAACAGCCCCATCCTCATGCTGCTTTTCTTGCTCTGTGGCTCTTCTCTTCCTCAGCATCAGTTTTCCCAGAAGTCCTGTTTCTACCTTCACTTCTTGACTCTCAACCCAGGAGTCATAGAAACTGTTGTGTCAAAAATCACCAATGTGGCCAGACGCAGTGGCTCACACCTGTAATCCCAACACTGGGAGGCCGAGGCGGGTGGGTCATTTGAGGTCAGGTACTTGAGACCAGCCTGGCCAACATGGTGAAACCCCGCCTCTACTAAAAATACAAAAGTTAGCGGACATGGTGGCATGGTGGTGGGCGCCTGTAATCCCAGCTACTCAGGAGGCTGAGGCAGGAGAATCTCTTGAACCCAGGAGGCGGAGGTTGCAGTGCGCGGAGATCACGCCACTGCACTCCAGCCTGGGCGACAGAGCAAGATTCCGTCCTTAAAAAAAAAAAATCCACGACCTATCTTTATTAAACCTCAGTGTGTCATAGTTGACTTCTCTGTATCTTTGTGCCCCGAAGCTCCCTTCCTTCGGCTTCACGTTAGCATCAGTGAATGAGGCCTGGTCTTCTCACTGTTCACCAGACACCCTCCTGGGCTTCCTCACCATCCTTCTTTTTTTGGTCTCCTCCTTCCTTTCTTTTACGTCTACTCTCAGCACACTGAATTAGTGCTCAACAAGTGTGTATTCAGTGACTGGGCGCAGTGGCTCACACCTGTAATCCCAGTACTTTGGGAGGCCGAGGCAGGTGGATCACTTGAGGTCAGGAGTTTGAGACCAGCCTGGCCAGCATGGTGAAACCCTGCCTCTACTAAAAATATAAAAATTAGCCGGGCGTGGTGGTGGGTTCCTTTAGTCCCAGCTACTGGGAGACTGAGGCAGGAGAATCACTTGAACCCTAGAGATAGAGGTTACAATGAGCCGAGATCGTGCCACTGCATTCCAGCCTGAGTGAGACTCTCTCTCAACAACAAAAAAAACAAATTTATTCAGTGACAATAATGGTAGCAACTAGAGCATCACCTTAAATTCCACCCTGGCTTTTAACCCCTCGTATCTAATTTCATATTAAATCTTGTTTATTCGCGCATTTATTCCCTCCTCTCCTCGCTGTTTCCATTGCCACTGCTACTATTCCAGGTCAAGTGGTTGCTTAGACTGTGGCAGTCATCGCCCCTGTGTTGCACAGCCCCAGAAGGTGCCATTTACCTCGTTTCTGTGCGTGGCCCCTTCTGGAGTTGTGTAGTCCACTGTCTGCCCACCAGGCTCCATCGTTCTCTTCCTGAAAGAGCTACTCCCCTGCTCAGAAATCCTCAGTGCCTTTGCTTGGCTGGTAAGATGAAGTCCAGCTCCCAGTGACTGGCGTTTCTGTTTTCCAGCCTCTTCTCCCGCTGCCCCACCCCTCGTGATCCCTTACTAGTTACATGACACTGGGCAAATTATTTACCTTTTCTGAGCTGGCTCCCTCATCTGTAAAATGAAAGTAATGGCAGACACAGTGGCATATGTTTAGGGTTCCAGCTACGCAGGAAGCTGAGGCTGGGTGATCGCTTGAGCCCAGGAGTACCAGGCTACGGTGTGCGGGGATCATGCCTGTGAGGAGCCACTGCAATATAGCAAACCCATCTCTAAAAAAAGCTTTTGAGTGAAAGTGGCACAAGCACCAACGTTAGAGCTGCTGTGAGGTCTCAGAGTGAACCAGTGCACATCAAATGCCTGTCCAGACACTAAGGCCCTCCTGCCTGGGCAGGGACACCGACCTTCCTTTCTACTCCCTAAATGTGCTCTGCCCTTTTCCACTCTTGGGTTTTTGTTCATGCTGTCCCTCAAGGCAGAGTGCCCTTTTTCTGCTCCCTATTTCTTGTTCCTTGTTGAGATTATATTCCTCCTTCAATCCCCAGATGAAGTGCCACTTCCCCAGGGAAGCCTCCCCTGATTTCCCCAGGGGGACTTCATCTCCCCCTGCTTAGTGTTCCTGTAACATTGATAGGCTTCATTTGTGGAGTTGCTGTCGTGTCTCACGTCACAGTCATTTCTGGACTTGTTTCCACATTGTACTGTGAACTTGGAATCGGGAGCCACGTCTGCAGCTCAGTTTAGTAAGTGGCACTGAGCATTTGCTATGCTCGTGGCTGGGGGACACAGAACTAAACAAAGGAGTCACAATGATACAGTGTGGCAGTGTCCTTGACAAGTGATTTGAAATGTGAGTGAGTGTCCATACAAAGCGGGGTCCAGGGTGCCGAGGGAGCACGTGCTGCTAGGAGCCGTCCCTTCTGGAGCTCCATGTCAGCTTCTCCTCTGCAGCAACAGGCAGCTCCTTAAGAATCGGAGGTCTCCTAGAACACCTGACTTCCAGTGACCCTGTCCAGGCCGCCTGTTCTCCTGATCAGCTCCTTCTGAGGAGGCTGCTCAGGCCCCAGCATCGAAGGCCTGCTGTGGGCCAGCTGGAGCTGGGGCTGCTGTGGCCCCTTTAAGAACAGGCCCCACATGCACCAAGCTGGCGGCCCTGCCTCCTGTCAGCCTCCTTCCTCCAGCCTCACAGCCACAAGAGGATTTCTCAGCAGAGGAAAAATTCCCCCCTTCCCTTCCCCCCCTCTTTAATGCCCGGGGCCCTTCACTTCCATAATTCTTCATTTTCCAGCCTTGAACGTAAGCCAGACACATCTGTCTGGCCATATGCGTGAACCCTGGAGTCTGTGCCGAGGTGGCTGTAAAACAGGGCCGGTGAAGGCCCTTCTGGGAGAGCACACACATGTGTGCCCTCAGGCCATTGGCTTCCTGCCCAGAACCACGGGGGCTTCGGTGCTCCCAACCCATGTTAACCTTTTCTTATTTTTCCTCTTTTTGTTTAATTTAAGGGGGGAAAATCTAAGGAAAAGGTAGAAATTGTCCTGGGAGTGGGGGAGAGGCTCCTAGCTGGAGAGGCCATTATTGTTGGCAGGTACCTGGGTCACACTAATACAATAAGGAAGAAAGGAGCATCGAGTGAATTAAGATCGGAGAGATGGGCTGTAAATTACACTGCTCCGAACTCCATCCGTCTCCAGGGTGTTAACCGAGAGGTGTAAGGCAAGTCCCCGGTTCCCAGCGCCTTTCACAGATGTAGCAAAACAGGAACCACACATGTTTAGGGAAGGGGATATGAAGATGGGGTTGAAAAAAATCCTCCTGGCCCCCAGGATAGCTATAAAGTCCACAAGTGAGATCTGGGGCTGTAGCCACACCCCTACTTCCCTGCTCTTACCTAGACCCCTGGGCCTAAGCTCTTCTGCAAGGATGGGGGAGGTGAGGCCTGGCCTCGCTCTGCAGCCTGTCCCTCCCTGCTTCCGGCATTGCACAGAGGCTGGTTAGTGAGGCCGACTGGAGGTCAGAAAAGGGGTGTGGGGAGCTCTCCGAGCCTGTGCAGCTGGAGCCGCAGCGCCCAGGCAGGCCCCTGGATGCTGGGGGCGCCAAGTCCGCCCACCCAGGGCTGTGAGGCCACACTCTCCGGCTCAGCCCTCGCTTTGCCTGTTGCCTGAGGCAGCTCCTCCTGTTGGTTCTGCCCACCTGGCTGCTTTTCTCCTGACTTCTTCCCATTCCCATTGCCATTCTTCGGAGTTATTCGTAGACCAGAGCCGGGTACGTGGTTTGGGACGCTGGTCAGAAGTGTTTCGTTCCTAACCAAACCACCAGAGCAAAGCAGTCACTGAAAATCCTCCTCCAGGCATGAGGCGAGGCCCCTTGGCACCTCACACTGGCCCTGGCCCTGTGAATCCCCCGCTTCCTCACTGCCTCTCTCAGGCTTTGCTGTGATTTGTGCTGCTGTCGGGCGGGGTCAGGTTTCCTGAGCAGTTGCAAACATCCCACCTGAAACATAACAGGCTCTTCCTCTGGCCACATCTATTGTTTCCCTCGGCATTATGGCCACAGTCTTGCTCTGTGGCCAGCAATGACATGTGTTCTGAAAATAGCTTCTCTCCCCTGTCCCTTTCCCGCCCACCCGCCCTCCTGAAGATGCAGTCACTCCTTTGTGGTGGCCCCAGGAGTTCCACTCTAAATTTAGCTGCCGTCCATTCATGCTGCCACCCAGCTAGGGGGGGCTGTCGTGGAACAATGGGGTATGCACAGAGCCCCCCACACCTGTATGGAAGCTGGCGGAAGGCAGACACTCAGCCCTGGCTCCTAGCTGTCGGAGATAGGGTGGGAGCCAGCACACTACCAGGCCGGGGGCACGTTCACGTCAAGGCAGGAAAGCACATCAGCCCGCAGAGCGGGCATCCGCCCTCCCACTTGGGCCCACTCCAGCCTCCCCAAGACCAGAGTGCTGGGCCCCCAGCAGCATCCACTGGAGGCCTGTCCTCCCGCAGAACGGTCAGGCCCCTGTCTGAAACACCCTCAGGCTGCTGCTCAGAGCAAGCTCAGACGTGTCATGCTTAGCCCCTCCACTCCCTCTCCGTCAGGAAAGGGCCTGGCTACTTCTCTGGCTCTTTCAGAACAGGGTATCGGTTAAAATTCAGTCAGATTATCTTTAGGTACCCTTCAGCTCTGAGACCCAGTGATTGGGTCCGCTGTCCCTGAAGCCCCTTGATGCGACAGGCTGTCTGCGAGGTACGACGATGGAAAGTAAAGTAGGCCCTTCTCCTTGAGCACTTTACAGTCTAGTTTGAAAATAAAATCCATCCTCAGAAAACAGGAAATAGCAAACAAATTGCCATAGTTACCCTTTTTTCAAAGAAAGCAAGAATATATTAAGCTCTGTGGTACATTTGGGCATCCAGAAAAGGGGTTCTGAGCAGCAGGTTTTCATGAGCAGTGTCCCCCAAATGAAGATGCTGACCTTCCGCCCCAGGGGATGTGGCTGACACCTCTGCCCGCCTTCTCCAGCACATTCAATACCTGCTCCCTTTGGTCTCTGCTGGCCCAAGAAGAGGTGGGCACTGCCAGCCACTGCTTACCTCACCAACGCTTCCTATTTTATTTCCAATTTTTCATTTTTCACTTACATCCACATAGTTAAGATACATATATACAGTAAGTCTTTTAATAGAAATCAGTAGCAGGCATGGGGCATGCACCTTAGTCCCAGCTACTTGGGAAGCTGAGGCGGGAGGATCACTTGAGCCTGGTGGTTGAGGCTGCAGTGACGTGACCTGTGATCACACCACTGCACTCCACCAGACTGGTGACAGGGTTATACTCTGTCCCTTTTTTTTTTTTTTTTTTTTTTTTGAGATAGAGTTTCACTCTTGTCACCCAGGCTGGAATGCACTGGTGTGATCTCAGCTCACTGCAACCTCTGCCTCCTGGACTCAAGTGATTCCCCTGTCTCAGCCTCCCCAGTAGCTGGGATTACAAGCATGTGCCACCATGCCCAGCTGATTTTTGTATTTTTAGTAGAGACTGGGTTTTGCTATGTTGGCCAGGCTGGTTTCAAACTCCTGACCTCAAGTGATCTGCCCACCTTTGCCTCCCAAAGTGATGGGATTACAGGCATGCGCCACCATGCCCAGTTAATTTTTGTATTTTTAGTAGAGATGGGGTTTCACCATATTAAATGAGACTCTCTCTCTCTCTTTTTTTTTTTTTTGAGATGGAGTCTCGCTTTGTTGCCCAGGCTAGAGTCCAATGGCACTGTCTCGGCTCACGGCAACCTCCACCACCCAATTCAAACAATTCTCCTGCCTCAGCCTCCCAAGTAGCTGGGATTACAGACATAAGCCACCACATCCAGCTAGTTTTTGTATTTTTAGTGGAGATGGGGTTTCACCATGTTGGTCAGGCTGGTCTTGAACTCCTGACCTCAGGTGATCACCCACTGCGGCTTCTGAAAGTGTTGGGATTACAGGCTTGAGCCACCATGCCCAGCATGAGACTCTGTCTCTTTAAAAAAAAAAAAAAAAAAAAAAATCAGCCTGGGCACAGTGATTCACACCTGCAATCCTGGCACTTTGAGGGCCCGAGGCAGGTGGATCACTTGAGGTCAGGAGTTCAAGACCAGTGTGGCCAACATGGTGAAACCCCCATCTCTACTAAAAATACACAAATTAGCCGGGCGTGGTGTTACGTGCCTGTAGTCCTAACTACTCGGGAGGCTGGGGCAGGAGAATCGCTTGAACCCAGAAGGCAGAGATTGCAGTGAGACGAGATCATGCTGCTGCACTCCAGCCTGGCGTCAGAGCAAGACTCCATCTCAAAAACAAAACATCAGTAGTCCTCTGCCCCACCGCTCCCCATTCCCAGTTCTGTTTCCTGGTGGTTTCCCCAGATATTTGTGCTCTGGATATGTAGAAAATAAAAAGTAGAATTGGGAAGGAAGAGAGGTGACTGACATTGCTTGACTTATTGACATGTGTCAGGGACTCCACATGTAACGTGAATGTGGAAATTTCCTGTGTGACAAAGCTTCTAATTTCTGTTGAAGACTCTGGCTCAGGGATCAATGATTCCCTGTAGAGGGAAGAAAGCAGCCACACTCGGTGTGGGAGCCCCTAAGCCGAAGGAAGACCTAAGAAGGCCTTCTCCTGGTCCTGCTCTGCTTCACGATCCGGGTTCTCCAAGTGCTGCAGCTCCCATGTCAGCTAACGGAATTGCTTTTATTTGTAATGCTCAGGGTCTCAGCTTGCAGCGGTAAGCACCATAAAATCATCTCCACCGTAGAGAAGGAACTTAACCTGCAGAAGAGTTTTTCCTAGCGACCCAAGACTGCTGGCTTCCTCCTTACGTATGATCTCTTTCCCAGTTCTCTGCCAGCTTGCTCCAGCAAACTCCCGTACCTCAGAGAAAGCTGATTATTTATCACCTTCCAGAAACAGAATTAAGTGACTTTTCTCTTCCACATTTTATGCCAACTAAGTCTTTATTGCCACCAATCTGATTCAGAGTGTCCGTACGTTGCTTGGGTTCCAAGTACACTATCCAGGGTTCACTGTGGCCCAACGTTAGCTGCAGTTAGAAGGGTCCTGTGGAACTCTCCTTCCGGGTCAGCACGCTTGACTCCATGCCAGGGCCAGTCTGTCTGAACCACAGCATTCCGACTGCACCCCCTCACCCCCACCAGAGGCTTCTGCAGCTTTTTACTCATACAAACAAAAATAAACCTCACTACCGGCCTCTGAACTCCACAGCGGCATGCTTCCCCTGCTCCCCAAGTGTCCCATGGCTGCGAGTGGGGACTTGGCACTCTCCCCACCGACATCACTTTTTCACTCCCTGCGCATCCTGTGTCCTCCTCTTACCGTGCGACCCAGAGATCGGAATGGGACGTGACGGCCGGCACAGGCGCCGTGCACAGCTGCCAGGAATCTGACGGGTGAAATCTGGAAAAGTTGGAAGGGCAGATGCTAAGCACACACACACAGCGCCACTCAGAAAGGGCCGGAAGTGCAGACACCCGCAGAAGAGTGCCTGTGGACTCCACAGCCCTCCCCGGCTTGGGTTCTTTTTAAGGGGACTGAGCCAGTCTTGTGACCCAGGCGTGACCCCCCACCCCAGAGGCCCACTGGTACCCCAGGAGAAGAGCGAGCAGCTTTATCTCATCTCCTGAGACTCCGTGAGGGTACACGGGGAACAGGAAGCTGTTGTTTGGTGACTCACTGGGCAGAGCCAGGTTAAGGGAAGTTGTCTGCGGGCGTCCCTGGGACCGGATAATGGCAGCACAGCTCGACCACCCTCACGTGGCGTGGCCCCACCCCACCCCCAGGGAAGCAGCAGGGCCGCCCCCTCTCAGAAAGGCTGTGGCCTATTCACCTTTCTAGCCGGAAGCCAGAGCTAAGAACCTGGGGAAGTTCGAGCGTCTCTGGGCCTTGCTCCTTGGTTTTTCTTCTGTCCTGCCATCAGAACACACAGGTGGGCTGTTTGCCCCCAGCCCCCCTCGGCCACCTGGCTCAAAGGCCCTCCTGCCTAACTGCCAGCAGTAGAGGTAGGATGGTACGAGGGCTCAGGAGCTGATTGTTCACATAGGGTAAAAAAATGGCAGCCAGTTCCACTTCCTTGATAGTCAGACCAGGGCTGGACGGTCATTTCTCAAGGCAGGAGAACTGACGTGGGAGTGGACTGTGGTGGGGCAGGGGCAGAGGCGTGGTGCAGAACTGGACCCTGAGCCCGTCAGTCCAGGTGCCAGTGCTCCCGATTCCCCCTGAGCCACACATGTTCTGTCCTTGCTCACCCAGAAAGAGATTTGAGAGCTACGGTACCAGGAAAAGCGTGCCTGGCATCAGAAGAGCTAGATGGAGAACACACGGCCTGGGAAAATGAGGGGACAAGAATGCTGATGCTCCCTCCGCAAGAGGAGAAAGGTGGAGAGTGGTTTAGGAACCTGAGGGGGACCATTTCCTGTTCTTACAAAATGCCCAAGTCGAGTCTGCTGGAACGCGTGTCACCCTCTAGGTGGCAGCCCTGTGCGGAGGGTCAGTGACCCCAAGTCCCACGGGAAGGTAGCCAGCGGTAGTGGCACCTTTCCCTTACGAAGTGAGATCAGTAGGAAGATTCAGCAGCCCGAGCCCCTTAGTTGCATTTCTCATGCCTGCCAGCGTCCTGTAGCCTGTGCCTTCACCAGCTGTGGTGGCAGTGGCAGCAACAACTTACTCATAGGGAGAGGTCCCTGGCAGGTCACAGAGAAGCCACCCCCATCATTTGAAGGCATGCCCTTTCAGTTTGACTGTCACTGTCAGTGAAACCTGAGCAGCCTCCTCGCTGACTGTTGGTGGCCAGGGCCCAGCACTGCGGGCCCCATCTCAGTTGGCACGCACGTCCACTTCCCCTGCCCTGTGCCTGCATCTGTGTCTCCACCAGTTGCTCTGTGGCAGAAGGCCATGAGAGGGTGTGACAGGGCGGGGACTGCTCTCCTGGCCCTGCCAGGTTTGTGTGGGTGCCCTCTACCTCCCGCCCGGGGAGCATGCTGTCTGGGCAGATGCCAACAGACCAGTTTGCTTCTTGGCCAAGGTCCCCAGAAGAGGAAGCAGTGCAATGGTGGCCATGTTCTGTAGTGACAGACACACCCAGAGTCTGTCTTGAAGGGCCGCGGCCACACAGGTGAGGGTGTCGGGGAAGAAAATCAGGCTTTCGCAAATGTGCATCTCTCCGGGAGCTTCCCTGAGAACCGTGAAAGGCCACAGGGAAGGCCGGCGCTGGCCTGTGCTTGGTGAGAGGTGTAAAGCAGGCTCTTCTGTGTGTGTTCTTCCGTCTGCCTTTCGTTTTGGCCTTGTGGCTTGCGCTGGTGAGCAGATGCCTAGGCTGTGAAGTGCTTAGTACCCTGAGGCCGTTGCTGAAGAAGAGGCTAAGCAAAAGGAAGCGACAAAGTCAGTCTAAAGAAAAATGTCACGTAAATAATAGTGTGGCTGACACAGATTCGTGGCAGAGGAGCAGAAGTAGAACAGAAAAGACTAGTGTTGAGGAACCTGCGCCGGTCAAGGGCAAGGTGGTGGCGGTTGTGATCAGCTTCGGTGCTGCTCTTTGCAGACACGAGTTGGTCTGAATTCATCACGTCGCGTGGACTTCGGCTGCTGCCGCAGGAGAATTTCGTATTATTACTTGTTAGTATCGCTTTTTTGTATAGCCTTTGAGTTTAACTTCATTTTTTGTTGTTGCTGTTTTTGTTTTTCGAGGCAGAGTCTCGCTCTGTCACCCAGGCTGGAGTGCAGTGGTGCGATCTCGACTCACTGCAACCTCCGCTTCTCGAGCTCAGGCAGTCCTCCCGTGTCAGCCTCCCAACTAGCTGGGACCACAGGCGTGTGCCACCACACCCAGCTAATTTTTTTTTTTGTGGAGGCGGGGTTTCAGCATGTTGCCCCGGCTATATTTGTTTTGTTTTGTTTTAGCTCTGCAGTGAAGTAAATCAAAATAACAGATTCTGTTTGCATGTTCATGTCTAGATTGAAAAGTAGCCCCTTTAGGCTGTTGGAAGGTAGTGAGTTATCTCAACTGATCGTTCACAGTTACAGATCGAACTCCTTGTTCTACTCTTTCCCCCCTTCTCGCTACTGCACTTGTCTTAAAAAAAAAAAAGTACCCCCTTTATATGCTTCCTAGATAATGTATGTGAAACCACTTTCATATCTGAGGAACCTAATTCTCCCTGGTTGAATTTCCTCTGAGAGACCTCCTTTCTCAGCCCTTGGTGGGGTTTTACCCATGCCATTCCCTGAGCCGACTGATCTCTGTTGGTTTTGATGGCAGTGCTGTGCCCAGCCCGTGGGCCTCTCCCTCAGGCCTGGCAGAGGCTGGTTGTGACTCTGGAGGGAAGAGGTTCCTAGGGCAGGGTGCTGACACACAGAGCGCCAGGGGCCTGGTCACCCACCTGCTCGCCAGCCTCATCCCCTGCTCTGTGTCCCTGCAGGCTGTCCTGGAGGACCACAGTCAGATGAGGCAGATGGAGCTCGAAATCAGACCTTTGTTCCTCGTACCAGACACCAACGGCTTCATTGACCACCTGGCCAGTCTGGCACGGCTGCTGGAAAGCAGGAAGTACATCCTGGTGGTGCCCCTCATCGGTGAGTCAGGCGGGAAGGGCAAGCAGCCCCGGCACACACGCCCCATGGCCCGGGGGCCAGGCGGCCAGAGCCCTGCTGTGCGTGTGCAGGATGGGATTTGCAGGGCAGTAGGGAATGCGTGGGGCAGAGCAAATTGTTTAATAATCAGAGCAGTTCAGATGATCATGGCTGATCCATGGCTTAAACTGCTCGAGCAAATGGCCTCCTGTGTCCCAGCAACCAGAGGCTGCATGCGCCCGGCCCTTGTTTTTATCCTTATAAAGCTTGCAGTAAAACAGCAAAGCTGGTTCCCGTTATTGGTAAACACTCAGCCCTGGCAGATAACGGCAGTGCTGCTGGGTGGTCTGGCAGGGAGGCTGGGAGGATTTTGAAGTGGTTAGATGCCTTTGGTCTGATTGTCTTGTAGCTTTTCATGATCATTCTGTTGGTTCGAGGTAGCATTCTTCTGGCCAGTGTCACCCTGAGGCTAGGCCAACAGGAACCCTGCAGAGCAAGCCGTGGCTCCTGCTGTGGATTCCTACCACTTGGGCCCTTCCCACTGTCTGGGCCTGGGTGCTGGTGCAGGGTCAGCATCTCAGGACCCAGCTAGCTTGCTTGCCCACCCTCCAGCCAAAGAGGCCCAGCCAGGCTGTCTCCATGGGACTGTCTTGGTACCCTTAGTTCTTGGAGCTCTGTGGTGGGTCAGCCCCAGGGTGGGCTCTAGACTCTGGGCTCGTGTCTGATGTAGCTTGACTAGCTGGTGGCCTCTGTGGAGGGAGAGGGTCTAGGAGATGATGGGGAGACCCAGGCACTTGCACGTCCCCTTCTCAGCTACTACTTGAAGCAAGTTTGAGAGCCTTGTCCTCTGGAAAAGCCACCAGACTGGCAGTCTGCCTGCCAAGCCACCTTTGACATCCATGCCAAGATGTTCCATCGGGCCTTCCCTCCCAGTCCCAAGTGTCTTAGTGCCAGATGGGGGTGGAAACAAAGGGCAGGAAACATCCGCCCCTGCAGAGGCTGCAGAACCCTGGGGGGTTGTGGGAAACACGTTAGCACCACCTGAGAATGTTGGCACTGAAGCAGCCCTCCTCCCTGCCTCCACCCTCCCCGTCTTCCTTCCCCTCCCCATGTGGCCTGACCAGAACCTCTTAAATCCAGGCCCTGAGACCTGAGGGAAGGCTCTCTGTTCTTCAGCGGTAGAGCACTTTCTGTCACCAAGGCAGAGCAGCAAAACTATCCCGTGTCCCAGGCTTTCTTTCCCTTTTCCCTCACTGGGTCCTGGGGTAGGTGCCTTTCAGGGTCATGTGTCTCTCTGCTTTCCCACCCAGGAGGTTTTCAGGGGAAAGAAAGTGTTTTGCTAGATGGTCAGGAGATGGTACAACTGAAAGAGGCTGTGGACATCTCAGGAGCCCTCTGAGAGCTGGAAGGGGCCTCAGGCACCATCCCAGGCTAGCAGGGTTTTGATCACCAGGACTGATTGTACCCCTACGGCGTGCTCAGTGTCGTTTTTCTTGAGGGATCCAGTGGAAGGCAGAGCTGTGGCCCTTGGCCCTGAGGAGCCTCGAGTTTAGTAAGGAAATCTGGATTTGGTGGGGAGGGAGCAAACCCAGCAGATACATGCAGAACAAAGAGATGACACCCAAGGTGCTGAGAACTGACAGCTGTACTGCGGCCACACAGGCCGCCTCTCTCACTGGCCTCAGCCAGGCAGGCCCTGGGCTCTCAGGGGCTGTAAGAGGAGGACTCCTGCTTACTGAGGGTTTCCTTGCTGGACTCAGGCCCTGTGCCCAGAGCAGCAAAGGGTTAAGCCGACAGCGTTCCCTTCTCGTTTCTTGTGCTCTTTAACCTGCTCTGTGCTCCTTAGGCCTGACCCCAACATTGAAAAGCCCCGCCTGGTGCAGCAGCACAAACAAGCTTCCTCTTTGAAGCCTGTTTAGTTTGGAAGCAGGAAAGCAGATTTTGGGATAGAATACCAGTTTTTCCTGTTTGATGTTCTGTTTGCTGTACCACACACCCGTCTGCCACGACTCCCAGCCTCAGCCGTGCATTGTGAGCACTACGGCCTCGGGGTGCTGAAGGCGTGCGCACTGTGTATGTGCGTGTGTGTGCTCCCACATGGGCCCTTTCCAGAAAGTGTCTCTGAATACCCAGACAGTGAGTGCCAGGCTCACCATGGAACAGCGTGCTCACGCCGGCTCCCTGAGCCATGAATCACTGTGCTAAGGAGAGGCCTCAGACCCCAAACTCTCCCAGAGCCCCCAAGGAGTGCATATTTCCCACTTGACCTCAGGCTTTTGGCTGGAATTTTGGAAAGAATCTTCACCAGAAAATGAAGCCGTGTCCCAGACACATAGGCAGGCAGACAGGCACACACACACACACACACACACACACACACACATACATACACACATACACATACATATATACACATACACGCACACACATGCACACACATACACATACACACACACATACACACACACACACACACACGTGCAGTATCAGGGAAGGTAGATGTGTCAGCGTTGCGGTTTGGAGGAATACCAGGGCCTTGCAGATGAGGCTCTGACTGTCCCTTCCTCCATGGTGGCCTCCCCGCAGTCTTCCGGTGGGGTGGGGGTAGACCTGTACTGCCCTCGACTGCTGTGGGTGGAGGCCCAAGTGGGTGAGGAAGAATGCCTCCCTTTCCCTTTAGCTACTGCATCCCCTGGCCTCTCCTGAGGGCCCTTTCACATCAGTCCTGTAACCAAGCAATGCAGTAGAGGGACCAGATTTCTCCCTCTAAATACAGCAGGTCCAGGAAATTCCTTTAAGTTCTTCCCAAGAGGAGGGCAGGGCCCAGGGGGATACAGAAAGGGGATAGCGCTGCGAAAGTTCCAGACCCTCCTTGCCCCCACAAGCTCCTGCCCTAGTTTCATTGGAACACTTCTGTTGGGGAAGGATGGATTCTGGGGTCTGCGAAGGTGCTGGCTGTGAAAGTGAATGGACAGAGGCTGATTGCTGAGGCTGATACCTTGTGGGGCTCTGTCTCATCAGTGATCAATGAGCTGGACGGCCTGGCTAAGGGGCAGGAGACAGACCACCGGGCTGGGGGCTATGCCCGTGTGGTACAAGAAAAGGCCCGCAAGTCCATCGAGTTCCTCGAGCAGCGATTCGAGAGTCGGGACTCCTGCCTACGAGCCCTGACCAGCCGCGGCAATGAACTTGAATCCATCGCCTTCCGCAGTGAGGACATCACTGGCCAGCTGGTGAGACCCCTCTGCAGGAAGAGAAAGCCCACAGCCGGCTTTCACAACAAGGTCTCCAGGAAGGAAGGGCTGAAGGAGGCCCATCAGCCTTGGCAGCTGAGGGCCAGCCAGCATGGAGCCCAGGCACAGGGACTTCCTTATCCCCAGATGACTGGGCACAGCCACACCAGGCCAGGCAGGGCCGGAGCAGGCATGGCCCGAGGTGGGGGGGAGGGTCTGGGAGGTGGCCATTCCCAGGGCCCTGGGGGCAGAGCATCCCTCCTCCTCCTCCTCATGGCGCCCCCTTCTGCCCAGTGGTGCTTCTCACAGCTGTCTTCCTCCAGGGTAACAACGATGATCTCATCCTCTCCTGCTGCCTCCACTACTGCAAAGACAAGGCTAAGGACTTCATGCCCCCCAGAAAAGGTACAGCTTTGCCCTGCCTGGGGTCATCCGTCCCCTGTGTCCTCCCCCGTCCTCCCCATCCTCACCCCCTGAGGAGGGTTCCTCTGCTGACTCTGGCTTGGGAAGTCTAAGGAATCAGTGCTCAGGGCTGATGTGTGCCTGAGGCCCGACCTCCCTGTCATAGCCCCAGGGAGTGCCAGGTGCACCCTGGGCCAACTAGGGATGAGCCTGGCCCGGGAAGCCCAGCTCTCGGCCGTGCATCTGTTTCCTTTCTCGAGTGTCCTCAGTGAGTCCCCTCTGACAGCAAGAATGTCGTTATGATTCAGTGTAGCTGGTTCTGGCCGTGGTCTCCTAGCGCAGCCCTCTGCAGCTCTCAGGACAGCCCCCAGGGGTCTGCTCACCTTCCCACTTCTCAGTGCAGCCCCGAATGCGTGCCGGACTTCAGGCCTCACAGAGGCGCTTCCCCATCAATAGTGGGCTTCGTTTCTTGGTCTCTTTGGTCATAAGCTGTAGCACTTCGAAGGCTGGCTAAAGGTGGAGGTAGGTGAGAGCTTGAGGACTGAGCCCTGAGCCCGGTTTTCAAGACCTTTTTGGGGAAACAGAATCTCATCTTTGGGCCAAAGGCCCACTCTGGGGTTATCTCCCAAGTGCTTGACCACCTCACCCTCAACCCCGAGCTGTCCTTCACACATCCCCCCACAGGCCAGTGACACTCGGGGCTTTTCTGCTTCTGGCTCCCAGGATTCTGACGTTTTTCTTCTGGAAGGAATTCCTAGGACCTGCCAGCTCAGTGTCCTCTGCAGAGCTGACAGTTCTCAGCGTGTGGTTTCTGTCTCCCTCTGAGTGGTCTCTTGTGGTTTCCTCTGTCTCCGGTGCTGCTCTCTCCTCTCTGCTCCTGTTTCCAGCCCGTGCTTCAGGCTGCTCTGGGAGTTGCCCCTCTCCTGCCTCTTCTCCCTACAGTAACGCAGCCCTCACCCCCGCATGAGTCTCTTTACTGGGGGCTGGTTACAAGCCTGCGACTGCTGTTCCTCAGGAGGGGTCCTGCCCCAGGGTTTGCATGTCATATACCTTAGGACCAGATAGGAGCATGAAAGTGGTAAAAAGGAGCCCTGGCTGAGCCAAGCAGAGGAGCTTATGTTCTGCCTCTGGGAGCTTCCTGGAAAGGTACCTCCTGAGTGAGGGGTAGGCAGGACTGCAGAAGGCCTTGTTGGGAAGTGTGGTTCCAGTGCTGCGGGGCCCCACCCCGGCCTCAGAACTGTCTTTCTCAGCACAGACACAGTTTGGCTTTGGCCCTGCCAGTCCTCCCACCCCCGACTTCACCCCAAACAGCCGACAGGGAGCCACTGCCATCCTGGGGACCGCCCCTATCAGAATTACATCAGCAATGGCTGGTGTAATCAAAGCTCATTTGTCAGTGTGAATTCTTAGCAGATTAACTTGTCAGATTCACAGAGAAACCGTCACTAAATGTTTATGCGTAAACGATGTTGAATTTTAAAATCATGTGGATTATGGCGGATGGGTCCTGACAAGATGACAGCCTCTGGTTTCTAACAAAGTGAAGTTACCAGTGTCAAAACAGAGGATGTTTATTGTTAAAAATGTCTCAAAGTATCCACAGAAACCCCTGCAGACCCCTGCCAGCAACGTCGGGCCTTGGTTGGCCGACCTAAGGCCTGGGACGCTCCTGGTCTGAGGCCCCGGGCAGGAATGGTGGGGCTGCCACAGATGCAGCCAGCCAGCTGGGAGCCCCCCCGCCCCAGGCCTGCATAGCACCACCCCGGCCCACACTCACCTGCAGAGGGCCCTGCCCAGCCAGTTGGATAGGTCCTGAGCATCCCCTTACCCAGGGCCACCTTCCTCTCCCCTTTGCCCACCACAGCCCCTTGCCTCCCTTCACATTCCCTTCCTCCTGTCCCCTTCTCTTACCACCAACCCCACAAACCTCCCTCCCGCGTCCTCCAAACGCCTCCCCAGGCTGAAAGCCAGTTCTCAGCCTCCCTGCCTGGAGCTGGCAAGCCTGAAACTGCTCAGGTCAGACATGGATGTTTGCAGTCCGCATCCCCGCCAGCCCACGTAGTCAGCGGGCACCGCAGGGCACTTCCTGTGCCCTGCTGTCTGCTGGACCTCCGTCAGGAGGGGCCCAGCCTGGGACTGAGGAGCGGACCCGCCACCCAGGCAGGCATGCCAGGGGCAGGAATGTCAGTTGTGTGCGTGCTTGTCCCTGGCTTCAATTCTCTCCAATGTGTTAAAGATTAGGGAGTTAGGGAAAGAGGTAGTGGGGAGACTGTGCTAAAAAAAAAAGGAAAAGTCATCCAAAAAGAATGAAAGCTATCTGTGCCACTACAGAAAGAGATTTTAAGTATATAAAGTCTGAGTAAGTGTGGCTAATGTGATCACGATGACGTAGGAAAACAAGCTTATACGTACAAGTGTATGTACTTGTAAATGTGCATAAAGAGACCTGGAAGGAGACACTTCCTCTGGGGTACGAGGCAGAGAGCTGGGGAGTCACCCTGACTGTGCTCTTCCTTTTCCTCCCCTGTGCTGTTAGAGACTTTTGCCTGAACACACGGATTACTTTTACTTAGCAGGGGCAGTCAGTTGGCCAAAGCCTTGGTATGCCCTTGCCACAATTCTGCCAAGACCCTTACCCCCTCCTCTCCTCAGGGCTCCCTTGAGCTAACCCCTCTCCCCACATCTGGAAAACCCTGGATACATTTTCTGTTCCATCTTAGTTTTCTACCTCTGGATGCCTAAAGCATCAGCCTGCTGGCTTCCAGAGGGAGAGGACTTGTTAAAAAAAAAAAAAGTCGGGGTTTGCTTTGGAATTTACCAAAAAAATAAAAAAATAAAAAGTGGGGGTTGGGGAGAGCAGTGTTGTGATCCAGGGCCAGCCATGTGGCGAGAAGGAGTAGAAAGCAGGGGGCTGCTTCTGCTGCCTCAGTTCAGGGTGCTGGGAGACGGGTCTCTGGAGGCTGGCGGGTTCGGGCCACCCTCGGGAACTAGGCAGAAGAGTCCTGTGTGGGAGGCGGGAGTCAAAGCAGAAGCGCAGTGCAGCCCTCGCTACACCAGTGGGGGAGGGCCCCCCGAGGCTGGGAGCCCGGGTGGAAGGAAGGACTTGTAGAAAGGGCTGGCGTGGCACCCCCACCCCCAGATCGCATTCTCCAGGGTGAGGCGAGCAGCCCGTGCCCCTGTCTCCTGTCCTCAGCGACAGCCTTCCACTCTCTCACACCCACAGAGGAGCCCATCCGGCTGCTGCGGGAGGTGGTGCTGTTGACGGATGACCGGAACCTGCGTGTGAAGGCACTCACGAGGAATGTGCCTGTACGGGACATCCCAGCCTTCCTCACGTGGGCCCAGGTGGGCTGAGGGAGCCACGCTGGGGCCCACCCCCGTGGAACCATTCCTGAAAGGCTACCAGGCGCCCAGTGTAGCACAGAAGATGCCCACGTGCCTGAGCCACCAATCCACCCAGACAATAAACCATCCTCTTCCAACCCACGCCGTGGCCATGCTGTGGGGGAGCTGCTCCTCACAGAGCCCCTCCCAAGGATTGGGCGGAAGCTGCTGGGACCCTCCTGGGCTGCCAAGATTTAGCAGGGAGGTGGCTGGCTGCAGCGACAGCAGCTGGGCAAGCCAGATAGGCCGCCCGTGCCCTCAGCCTTTCTCCCTCCCCTGTCTCATCCCAAGGCTGGGGGAGCCTTCTGGCCTGAAACGCAGCCACTTTCTCCAGTGGAGACAGGGCAAGGGTTTTCGAATTTCCGTCAGATGCAGTGGAATCACAGGCCCCTTTCCTCCTCAGAACCTCTGTCCTGAATGTTCAAGAGGCTTTGGTTATGTCAGGAAGCAAGTGCCCAGGGTGTGTCTCTCCATCTCCCTAGGCCTGGACTCGCCCACGGACCCCGGTGGCTTCTGGACACCGTGTCCCTAACAGCAGCCCTGGGTCCCCACCTCTTCTGCCATCCACCCCAGGCATAACACACCCCCATCCTGCCGCTCTTCTTCCTGCCCTTATCCATCTGGGTCCCTCAGACTTTGCCACTGGTTTCCCCTTGGACAGTCATGGGTCCAGAGGAAAGGGACATCTGGTCCCAGGCCCGTGCTCCCTGGGTGGCCTCCACCTGCACCCTCTCTCCTCGCTGGCCTTTTTTCACTCTAGGTTCCTCTTCAGGAAATGTCCTCAGACTTCTTGGCTCCCCTCACCCCTCCCTCCAGAATTGCCCCTCACCCTCCTCCCCCGCTAGCTGAGCCTTCTGGCCTCCCTGATCCCCTCAGTTCCTCCCATAGGGGTTCTCACTCTGAACCTTCCTTCTCTACTCCCCGTGGCAGGAATCTAGTACAGCTTTCCCACCCAGGGCCTTCCACCCTCAGCTCCTGTGCTAGGAGAACCTTCCCAGGTGTGGGCAGCCCAGCCTGACACCTTCCAGTGCCTGCGGTAACATCACCACCTGGAGTTGCCACCTGGTTTCTAGCTTTGCCCTCACTTCCCAGAACAGACACAGGGGCCCTTTCCTTGCCCCTCTAGCTGGTCCCTCAGTGGAGAGGCTTCCTTACCAGGAATGAGTTCCTCCAACCCAGGGCCAGAGATAAGGACGACTTAGGGAAGACAGGGCTTCAGGTGGAGCCAGGGGCAAATCTTAATGGGACCAGAGGGGGATGCCCCAGAGCCCAGGGCCTGACTGCACAGCTCTGCCCTCCCTGAAGCCCAGGACTATGCCAGAGCAGAGGCACTGTGCTGGGGACCCAAGGCCAATAGTTTAGGGGTGTGAGTCCCCTAGAATCTCAGCAGACTGGGCTCTTCCGAGTATAGGATCCCTGGTCTCTCCTTTAAGATCCTCTCCCCAGCCCGTAGGCAGATGACGGGGGTTAGGAGGGAGGCCCAGCTCTCCTCGCTGTCCCGTTTGCAGCACTGGTTTTGTTCCCTTAATAAATTTTTAGTTATGAAACATACCTGACCTCTTGCTGATCTGTTTCTGGGACTGGGGAGGGGAGGCAGGCCCATGCCCCTGCACCTGTGTGAGGGTGGCCCTTTCTGGCCCCTCCACCCAGCGGGTGCCGCCACCCAGGTCCTTGTGCAAGGGCAGAAGAGAGAGCGGGGGTCGGGGTCCTTGGTTACTGCTTTATTGCTGTTTGGTTCGAGTATAGAAAATGGAAGCGGCTCTGGAAGAGCCTGTGTACAAGGTAGGAAATATACAAACGAAGAGAAGGGAGCTAAAGAGACCGCGTTCCAGCCCAGCCCAGCCTGGGCTCGGGATGGGGGGCCGCCGGGGCGCATGCAATAAATATGGTCCGGGGGCCCCAGGGAAGGGAGGGGGCACCGTGGGAGGGGGCGAGCTGGTAGGCCAGGGCTCTTAAACCTCTGACTCCAGAACTCCCCGCCCTCGGTGGTCGAGGAAGGAAGGGTTGGCCCTGGGGCTAGTGCCACTTGTGCAAAATGAGGAACTTCACATTATCAGTCCCGGGGTGGGGGGGGAGCGGGGTGCGGGGGGGCCCTCCGGCCGGCTCAGTCCCCTCCCCACTCCCCAGCTCTGCCCGACGCTCCGACCCCAGCGGGGAGATTCACAGTGAGAATGGGTGTGGTCGCAAGGGCCGGAGGTAGGGCCAGGAGTGCCCCAAAAGTGACACCCCTCCCCCTAAGAGCAGCGCGGAGCCAGGGGAGGGGGCCAACGAACCACAGGAAGAGGCGGGGAGGGGCCTGGGGTCTCCTTTGGTCAAAGCTGATATCAAAAATATAGATTTCCCTTACCCCATCCCACCCCCGTCCCAGGGTTCCCCCCACCCCGACCCCCGAGCTAAGGCACAAAGCAGTGAGGCCAGGTGAGGCCGCCGAGAGGTGGGGCCGCCACTGCGGAGACGCAGCCGCGGCGGCTGGGGTTGTCCCTGGCGCGGTTGGCCTGCGCACCGCCCCCGCCGCCCCCGGGGTGCAGGCCCGGGCCGCGCAGCAGCGACTGGGCGGGCGGGCGAGGGGCGCACTAGGTGGGAGAGAAACGGTCGATGGTCCGGCCGTCGGGCCCGGCCGCCAGGTGGGCGCCCTGGCTCAGCACCTCGGCCGCCTTGTCGGGGCTGAGGCCCAGCTCGGCCGTGAACTTGGCCAGTGGGTAGAGGCTCTCCAGCGCCACCTTGGGGTCGTGCAGGAAGTGCGTGGTCTGCGCCAGCAGCTCGGCCGCAGCCGCCTTGTCCTGCTGCTTCAGGCTCAGCTGCTCGGCCGTGAGGCGGGCCACGGCGAAGACGCCCTCGGGGAAGTCGAGCTTGCCCTTGCCGTCCGGGCCGGGGACGCCGGGGAGCCCCCCCAAGCCCGCCAGCGCCCCGGCCGCGCCGGCCGCGCCCCCCACGGCGTGCATCTTCATGTGGCTGATGAGGTTGCGTTGCTGCGCGAACTTGCCACCGCACACCTGGCACTCGTAGGGCTTCTCGCCGGAGTGGATGCGCATGTGCTCGGTGAGGCGGTACTGGCGCGTGAACCGCATGCCGCACGCGTCGCACGCGAAGGGCTTGAGGCCCAGGTGGCTGCGCATGTGGCGCGTCATCGTCCCGCGCTGCGTGAACTTCTTCCCGCAGATGGTGCACGGGTAGGGCCGGGTCAGCCAGTGCGTCTTCTCGTGCTGCCGCAGCGTGGCCGGGTCCTTGTAGCTCTTGTCGCACGACGCGCAGCGGTAGGGCCGCAGCAGCTCTCCCAGGCCCCCCGGAGCCCCGGCGACCTTGTCCCCGCCGCCTCCGAAAGGGGGGCCGAGGCCGGCGGCCCCCGCGGCCACTTCAGCCGCCTCGGCCCTGCCGTACAGCGCCTCCTCCTCCTCCACGTGCGCCTCCACGTGCGCGTTCAGCTGCTCGGAGCTGGGGAAGCCCTTGCCGCACGGGATGCACACGTACAGGTTGTCGCCGAAGCTCTCGGGCTCGCCGTAGGCCAGGTGCGGGCAGGGGTAGCCCTCGAGGTGGCCGCCGGGCGGGCTGGGGTCCTCGCTGCTACCGGTCTCCTCGCTACTGCTCTTGTAGTCGTCGCCGTCGCCGCCCGCGCCGGGCCCGTCCAGGCTTACTGGGTAGCGCGGCGGCGGCGCCAGGCCGAGCGGGGGTCCCCCGGGCGAGACGGCCGCGTCCCCACCGCGCTCTTCGCAGCGCTCGCTCGGGGAGCCGCGCTCCCGGCCCAGCTCGTCGCCATAGCTGCCCAGGCCCGGCTCGTGCTTCATCCAGCGGTAGAGGAGACTCGTCCCGTCGGGGCGGCCGGGGGGCTCGGGTCCCGGGCTGCCGCCGCCGCCGCGAAACGGGTCCGAGGGCGGTGCGGCCTCCTCCAGCTTCTGGAAGGGCAGCGGCAGCGGCGGCAGGACGAGCGGCGGCTCCTTGTAGGCGGCGGGGCCGGTGCTGGGAGGGCTCTCCGGGCGCGGGGGCAGCTCGCGCTCAGCCAGCGGCCGCTCTGGCGCCGCAGAGCCCGGGGGGCTCTTTTTGGACAGGTCCAGGCCGCAGAGAGGGGAGCAGCGGCGCTCCGAGGCGCAGAGAGCGGCGCCCGGGCCGGGCCCCGAGGCATACAGCTCGGCGCAGTGCGTGTTGACGGCGGACTCGGGGCCCGGGGGCGGCTCTGCGGCGGGCGGCGGCGGAGGCCCGGCCGGGGACGGGTAGCAGGTCTGGATGACCGGCGTGGCGGCCCGCAGGCCCCGGCCCGGCCGGCCGTAGGGCGCGTAGCCGCCACCGCCGCCCCGCAGGTGGCAGTACTTGCCGTGGCGCTTGAGGCGCTTCTTGCACAGAGCCACGAGGTCGGGGATCTGCAGGTAGCTGGCGGCGGCCAGCACGGCGCCCAGGCTCGGCTCGGCCCCCGGGGCCACGGCCGCCGCCGCCGCCGCCTCCGCGCCGTCAGCCAGGCGGCCGGTGTAGATGAAGTCCAGCACCAGGCGGAACACGGCCGGGCTCACCATGTCATGGTCCAGGTTGAGCAGGTTGTCGTGCACCACCAGGGACTTGAGGTAGGCGCTGCTGGCGGCCAGCACGTTCTTGTGCGCGCGGAAGAGGGCGTTCTGCACCACGATGATCACGTCGCACAAGAAGCCCTTGGTGCGCTGGCTGTTGAGCTGCAGCAGCAGCTGCCGGGAGTGTCCAGGCGCCTCCATCGTGTCCAGCATCGTCTGCCCAGCACACCCTCCTGCGGGGACACACACCGGCCGGTGAGAGCGTGCGGCGCTGGCCGCCTGGCCCCCAGCCCGGCGCGTCTCTCTCCACTTCCCCTTCCTCAGCTGAGCGGGGGCATCAGCACTGCGGCCTGGGCACCGGCGAGGACCTGCCGCCGTCTGCAGTGGGAGCCCAGGCCTGCCCGCCCGGACCAGGAGAAAGAGCGGGACCAGAGCGACCGCCCGTGGAGGGCGGAGGGTGGAGGCGAGGCCAGGCCGGCCTGCACGCCCCAGGCCTGGACGCCGCGGGGCACCTGGCTGGGCGCTGGGTCTTCCGAGGAGAGAACTGTTCGGGCGGAGTGACCCTCTGGGAGACAGTTACCCGATTTAAGTAAAATGTCCGCTTCGGGAAAAGTCATTCAGGGCGGAGAAGTTTGCCCAAGTAGGGAGAAAGGGAGCCGGAGAGCGAGCGCCTCCCGCCTCGGGAGAAGTTGCCCCAGTTGGGGGAAGTGATACGGAGGCGGGGAGCGCGATGCCCGCCCTGGCGCCGCCCTGGCCAGGGGCTGTCAACCCTCCGGTCGGGGCCCGGGCAGAGGCCGCGCGGGGAGCGGAGGCAGCGGCTGCCGCGGAGGGCAGAGCGCGAAGGCCTGGCCCGGCGCGGGGAGGGCGTTATATCGGGGCAGGAGGCTGAGGCAGGAAGCAGGTGGGGGGGAGGGGGGAGCCACGCAGCTCCCAGGGGAGGGAGGGGGCAGCGCCCCGGGCGGGCACGGCGCACAGCCGGCTGCGGCCCTGACCCGGGCCTGCGCCCCACCCGCGTCCCGGCCTCGGCCTGGGCCCTACACGCGCGGGCCCGGCGCCTCCCTCCGCGGCTCCCCCGGTCCCTTCTCCCCCGGAACTCCGCCACCCCAAACTTGGGGAAAAGTTTTCCAACTACAGACAAGGCGGGAGAAGCGCGCCGGCCCCAGGCCCCCGGCCCCCGGCTCGCAGCTCTTCCTCGCGGCCCCCAATTCCGGCGGCAGATCCCGGGGCCGAGCCCTGAGTCTCCTGCCCGCGGCTCGCCCGCCCGACCCCGTTCCCCTCCTGGCCCGCGGGGCTCCGCGGCCCGTTACCTGCGGCCCCAGCGGGCCAGGATCCCCTCCCCGCGGCGGTGGCAGCTCCTAGCCGGTGCCCCACCCGCCGCTGCCGGGCCCCGAGCTGTGCCAGGGCAGCGCCCCTGCCAGCCCCGCCCGCCAGCTCCCCTTCCCTTCCCCTCGCCTCTGCAGCCCATGTGCGGGCAGAGCCGGCCCCGGGCCGCTGACCCCGCCATGAACCCGGAGCGGAGCGGCGGCCCGGCGGTCCCGAGTCCGACAGGGACGACACCCAGAGCCCTGAGCGCTAGCCGCCAGCCCGCGATGGGGCGCCCGCGCCAGAGGATGCGCCCGAGGCGGCCGACGCGCGAGGACCGGGCTGTCCCGGGCCCCCGGTCCCTCCCGGTCCCCGGCTCGAGGACCCACCTGGGGGGCATGTCGAAAGCCCCGGGCCCGGCTGCCGGCGAATCCAGGGGGGACGTGGCTGCGCTGCCCTCCGCCCGCCGGGCCCCCGGTCGGTCTGTCCTGCTGGTCCGTCCTCCCCGCGTCCTGGTCGCGTCTCAGCCCCGCCGCGCTTTCCGCACACTCTTATCTGGAGCGGCCCGGGCCGGCGGGCGCTGCTGCGGCTATGGCGCCACCTCGCGGGCGCGCGGGGCTCTGCGGGCCAGGCCGCTGCCTTCCTCCCGCGCACCTGGGCTGGAGGCGCACAGATGCTGAGCGACGGGGAGGGACCCACTCCGCCCCATCCGCAGGCACGCCCTCCCACACGTGCCCACCTGGCATCCCGACCCCGGACACGTGAGCCCCGGAAACCCTGGGCTTTGAGCTGAGCGCTCCCATGTACGTATTTCTAGATACACAGCCCCAGTTCGGAAAAGCCCTGCCCGCAAGGACGGGACTCGGGTGGGAGGGGAGAGGTTATCCTTAAGCAGGAGTAGCCAAGCTCTCCGAGAACTCTCCGAGGACGTTACCGTACGGTACTGTCCACTTGGACGCACGACCCAACACACCCACCCTCACTCAGGCGCATGGATTCGGTGTGCGCGGCCTGAACCGGTTTGTCCCAGCCCTCTCCAGGCACTGTCACTCCAGGCATGTTTTCAGACCCACACCCGCCCCTCCCCGCAGCCCTGGCGCTCTGGATACTCCAGGGGCAGCCACGTAGGGCCCCCTGGGAACCTGGGCAGAGGTGTTACCCACACAGCCCGCCCTGAACTTGCGGGTCTCCTAAAGGAGCCCGCAACGAGCCATCAGGACGACTGGAAAATGGCTGGGCAGCGCCTGGGGCAGGGGGGACGCAGAAATAACCCTGGGGCCATAGAATCCCCACCTACGCCGTTGTGTAGAATCCCGCGTGGACTTTTCCTTCAACCCACCCGCCCGAAGGAAACTACAGGGGTGCCTGCGGCTGGGACCCCGCAAGGTCCCGCGCCCCACGTGAAGGTCAGGTGTGTGTAGGTGACGCGTCTTCTAGGAAGAAGGGGACCCCGCACTGGCGCGCGGCTGCCGGCACTAGTATCCGGAAGTGGCCCCGTTGCGGCCCCGCTGCGCACCCAGCCTCTTGCGAACGCCGGATCTCCGCGGCCCACGCTCCGCCTCCGTCCCGCACCTCCTGACCCCCGCCCACAGGCGGCGTGGAGGTGGGGGGGGGTCCCCGAGAACTCCGCCGCTTCCGATTGGCTGCGCCTCCCTCCCTCTGCCGCGTAGCGCTAGGGGCTGGGGCGCAGCGTTTCCATGGCAACCGATGAGGTGCGCCCGGCTCCGGTCCCTCCGAGGCCTTGGAGAGCTTAGCAACCGCGCTCGCCGCCCCCCGCGCTGTCCTCTGGCCCCACAGCCCCGCCAGAGGTACCGGCTGAGTCACCGGGCGAGGGGCAGCCGGCGCGACTTATCAGCGCCCCCCGAGCGACACTCACAGCCGGCGGCCTCTCCCCGCCGGCTTAGCATCTATGCGCCTCCAGCCCAGGTCTCGGGCGCCCCCCGGAGGCTCCAGTTGCTGCGCAGGCGACCTCACGGCCTCGGTGCCCGGCGGAGGCTTCGGTCCTAACAAGTCCGCCTGATTCCCGCCGCTGCCCGAGTCCGCCCCTCTCCCTGTTTCCGCCCCGGGTTCTGGATCCGTCTTACCCACGCCCTCTCCAGTGTCTCCCCATAGCATCCTCACTGGAGAAGCAGTGAGGTCCCAAAGAGGAAAACGGAGGCCTCCAGAGCTGATGGTCTCTAGGGGAGACGAACCCCGACATCTCGGCCGAGGGACGTGCTGCGGCCTGAGATGGAAGTTACGGAGTGTTGGGGGGAGGTGGAGAGGCTCCTCAGAAGTGCTCCTAGAGCTGGGCTTTGACGGATGAATAGGAGTTCTCCCACTGAGCAGGAAGGCATTTGTGAATAATACAACCCCTGGGACAAAGACTAGCGGCAAGAAAAGGGGAGCTCGAGGAGGCCAAATCCCAGAGCAGGCAGGGCCTCTGACCCCATCTCCTTTTATCTTTTCTCCTTTTGATAGAGTCAGATGCCCCCCTTCCAAAGAGCCCCTCCGCCCCATGTGTCTTGTGTAGTGGAGTCTGTGCCTTGCTGACCTGCCCCAGGACTCTGCTGGGCCCACAGTCTTTTTTCCTCAGCGTTTCCCCTCATCCGCTCCCTAAGTTAACTTACTGCCCTTATCCCCCGTCCTCAAGCCCTCATTGCATCGGTCAGGGAGGATCTCACAGCCCTGCCCCAGCCCAGGCAGTGTGAGGGCCTCCTTGCCCTCCTGCGGACTTCACTCTTCGCCCTTCTCTCCCTGCCCCGCTCTTCCAGCCATGCCTTGCACAGCCCCTCCCCATGCTGGCACAGCTCCTCGTCTGAACACCCCCCCCCCATTTAGAGCCTTCCTCGATCTCGATGGAGCCAGGCCGGGCCAGAACCATGCATTTGCCTGCTCCCAAGCAGCGGGACTGCCCCACAAGTCAGGGGCTCTCCCTGCCAATTCTGGCCTCCAGAACATGAACTCCTCCAGGAGATGGTCCTCCTCATCCCCTCCTGGCCGAGCTGCCGTGTCCCTGGTCTCCTTCACGCTTTACTACCCTAACATGAGCTCTCGGAGCGTCCATCGTGCCACAAATGGTCCGAAGGTGGGCCCTGGCTGCCAGGCTCTGGAGCGTGGCACTGACAGCCTCTGAGCTCCCTCTCACCTCTACCTCTGGAGCGTCCCCCCAGCTCCCTCAGAGGGTCCCTTTCCTCATTTCTGGGGAGGCTCGCCCACCCTCCCCAACCTCTTCCCTCAGTCTCCAGCTCTTGGGTGGGACCTGAACCCCCGCTGGGCCTTCCCTCCCAGGGTCCAGGCTCCTCCGCTAAAGACTCCTGGGCCACCTTGGGATCCCCAACTCTCCTTCTCCCGGCCCCGACGCCACAGCCCTAGCTGCGCCCCAGGCCCCCACGGGAGCCCAGCTTCCTCTCCTGCCCGCCCCGCAGGACGACGGGGTGACGACACCGCAGTGGCCGTGCGGGGTGTGACGGCAGAGCCGTCAGGTCCGGGAACGGAGGAGGGGGCAGGGGCGGCCCGGCGAAGACCCCCAGGAGCCGCGGGGCTCCGGAAGGAGAGCGTGGAAAAGCACGAAGGGCCCGCCGCGCCTCCCCCCGC
The DNA here is from genome assembly GCA_963573385.1 of Cacajao melanocephalus. Classification (NCBI taxonomy): domain Eukaryota; kingdom Metazoa; phylum Chordata; class Mammalia; order Primates; family Pitheciidae; genus Cacajao; species Cacajao melanocephalus. The sequence continues at coordinate 71,854 of CAUYLG010063487.1, forward strand.
GCCGCCCGCCCAGCCCCAGCCCGCGGTTCCGGAAAGTGAGCCCCTTGTCGGCCGGGCAGGGGCGCGGCTCCCCCACCCCGTCGCTGCCTCCGCGCCCCTCCTCCCGTGCCGGCTCCCGGTCGCCTCGGTCCCCACCCCCCGCCTCGCCACTATAAATAGCCCCTCTTCCCATTTCCTAAATTCCCTGCTGACGTCGGCAGCGCGTCAGTGTGTAGGAGCCGCGGCCGCATGAATGAGCCGCCGCACGAGTACTACGCGCGCCTATAAAAGCCGCCGCGCCGGCCGGGCTGCGGGAGGCGACCGGGCAGTGGCGACGCGGCCCGCCAGGTAAGCGGGACTGGCCGGCCACGATGGGCAGAGGTGCGGGCACGGGCGGGAGGTCGAGGGCGGGACGGGCAGGCGGCGGGTGGGGCGGCCCTCAGAGCGGGGACGGGGCGGGCGGGGGGCCCCGGGGTCCCCTCACGGCGGCAAAGCCGGGCCGGAGACCCACACAGCCCGCGCGGCACCTGCCGGCGCCCGATGGAGACGCAGCTACTTGGAGGAGCATCGAGCGGAGGACGGACCTCAGAGACCCCCACCCCCGGCTTTCCTGGGGCTCCCGCGCCATCCTCCCAGGAAAGTGGGGCGAAGGTGCTGGCGCCCCAGGAGAGGCGCCCCCTCTTCTCCCTCCCTGCGGCGCGGTGACTCAGCCTCGCTGCCCCGGCCGGCTGAGCGGGGGCGCAGGCGAGAGACGGACGCCCACCCCCGCCTCCCGGGCCCTCCTGGAACCACCCCCCCCCGCCCCGCAGGGCTCGCGGCGCCCCTCCCCGGCCGGTCCCGTCCAGCGGGTCCCGCGGCGCCCACGACTTCCCGCCTCTGCGAGCGGAGCTGTCCTCTCAGGACCGGGGGGCGGGGCCTCGCCAGGGCGCGCCCCGCCCCCACGCCCCCGGCGCCGGAAGTGCCCCCGCTGGGACATCTTTGACGTCACGGCCCTCTGACGTCAGCGGCCGCGTGCCTGTCCGTGAGCGCCGGCGGAGCAGGGCGGGAGACGCGGGGGAGGCGGAGCAGCAGCGCCCCCAGCCGGGGCGACCGGGGCACCCCGCCCGGACAGCGCGCCGGCACCTTGGCTCTAGACTGCTTACTGCCCGGGCCGCCCCCAGTAACAGTCTCCAGTCACGGCCGCCGACGCCTGGCCCCGCCCCAGGACTGCGGCCCCGGCCGCCGCCGCCGCGCCCCGGGACCCCCGTCCCCGTCCCTCAGGGCCCCGCCCCCGGTCCGCCGCTGTCCGCGGTGCTGACCAACGCAGGCGCCGCCATCGGGCCGCCCCGGCCCGGCCCCAGGGGCTGCGAGGGGCGGCGGCCCACCCGCGCTGCTCGGCCCCCGCGGCCCCGCCCGGCCCCCCGCGGCCCTGACGTCAGCCCGCCCCGCGCCGGCGCCGTCCGCGCGCCCCGCCCCCGCGTCTCCAGGGCAACCGTGGCTTTCGATTGTTACTGTGGGAACTGGAGGTAACAGTCTACAGCCATGGTCGCCCCGCAGCACGCCCACGCGCCGCGCCGCGCCGCGCCCCGAGCCGCGGGCTAGGACGCCCAGCAGGAGGAGGCGGGGGCGGCGAGTCAAGCTCCCACGTGCCCGCGCGGGAGGCAGGAGGTGCTGCGCGGGGAGGCGGCCCCGGGGGCTGGCGGCTGCGTCCCCCAAGCTCGAGCGCGCGGGGCCCAAGGAGTGCGTCCGGCGGCCGCCTAAGGCCGTCCTGTCCTCCCGGCCAAGGTATCGCAGCCAGGGCTCGGCGGGAGCAGGGGTAGGGCTGGGACTCGGGTTCTTTCGGTCTCGGTGAGAGGGAAGCCACTGGGACCGGGAGGCTTGGAAGGTTTGCCTCCTGCGCCTGAAGAGAGTAGAGGGAGGAAAGTGTTATGAAATACGCCACAGCCCCGTTCTTCCAGGAACCCCGAGCTGAAGTGGGCATTGGGCGAAGATTAAACCCACAGCCTCCCGTCTCTCCACCCCCACTTTCCCTCTGAGCTAGGAGGCTAAGAAGGGTCCCCAACCCTCTGGAAGCCAGTGAGCGTGTAAAGTTAACCTGGTCCCTGCAGTGTCTGAACAGCTCAGCGTTCTCACCTCAGCCTATCTCTAGGTGCTGGATTTTAATTTGAGACAGTTTCTCAGATTAGCCCTAAAGGGGAGTGAATACCACAGGGTCCTCTGGTGCGGGTGGAGTGTGAACAAGGACCTCATTAAAAATAGTGTGTGTGTCGCCCGCCACTGCCAGCATCACCCACTGCAGGGGATGTCTATTGAATACCAGGTGTGGGACTTCCCCAGAGAATGCTGGGGATCGTTAACGCAACTCAGCCCACCACACTTAATCTACATTTTCTTAGTCTCAGGCCTCACCCAGCTCCTGTTTCAACTATTCTAAGACAGCAGGCGCTTGTTTCCCAGCTAATCAGCACCCACGTGTTCTCTATCCTCCCACTGCCCCAGAGCCCCGAGGTCTTGCTGATCAAAGCGCCCTGGCTTCTGGGTTCCAGTGGATGTGGGGGTGGACTGCAGTGCGTGCTGCTGGAGTAGTTCTCTAGGAAGGCGGACGTCCCACCTGGCTTCATCATCAACTGGTAGTTAAGGGCCACGTTCTGTTTCTGTGCTTTCTGTCAAACCGGATGATAATCTCTTCTCCTCGGCAGGTGCATTGTGAGGATTAGACAGGATTGTGTAAGTAAAAATCCGAAAACAGCAGAGTGTTATTTTGATCTTAAGCATTCTGTTAGGCTACGACGTGTTTGTGAGGGGGTAATGGGAGGGGACCCCAGCTCTGGGCACTTAGACAGAATAAACAGGGGATGCAGGGGGTACACTTGGAGCTTCAGGCTATATATATTTATTGCCTTATATGTATTGTATGTTATACATACGCTTTTTTTTTTTTTTTTTGAGACGGAGTCTTGCTCTGTCCCCCAGGCTGGAGTGCAGTGGCGCCGTCTCGGCTCACTGCAACCTCCGCAACCGAGTTTAAACGAGTCTCCTGCCTCAGCCTCCGGAGTAGCTGGGATTACAGGCGCCCACCACGCCCGGTTTTTTGTTTGTTTGTTTGTTTTTTGCTTTGTATTTTTAGTAGAGACCGGGTTTCACCGTGTTAGCCAGGCTGGTCTCTATCTCCGGACCTCATGATCTGCCCGCCTCAGCCTCCCAAAGTGCTGGGATTACAGAAGTGAGCTACCGCGCCGGCCCCATACTTTTTTTTTTTTCCTTAGATAGTCTTGGTCTATCGCCCTGGGGTGCAGGGGCACAATCCTGGCTCACCACAACTTCGGCCTCGTGGGTTCACGCCAGTGAACAGGCCTGAGGCTCTTGAGAGGTTCCTTGCTAAGGGGCTCTCTCTCTCAAGAGCTTTAGGAGTTCAAGGTGGAATCAGAGGCAGAAAAAACAAATGGTTGGGATACTCTGAGAAGAGATCAGAATGTGGTCAGAGAGGAAAGAAGCAGAGGATTCATCAGACAACGCCAGCAGAGTTGTTTAGCAGTTAGAAATCATTTAGGGGCCGGGCACAGTGGCTCACGCCTGTCATTCCAGCACTTTGGGAGGCCGAGGCGGGTGGATTACCTGAGGTCGGGAGTTTGAGAACAGCCTGGCCAACTTGGTGAGAGCCCATTTCTACTAAAAATACAAAAGTAGCCGGTCACAGTGGCGCATGCCTGTAATCGCAGCTACTTGGGAGGCTGAGGCAGGAGAATTGCTTGAACTCTGGCGGCGGAGGTTGCAGTGAGCCAACATTGTGCCTTTGCACTCCAGCCTAGGCAACAAGAGCGAAACTCCTGTCTCAACAAGAAGGAAGGAAGAGGGAAAAAAAATTAGGCGGGGCACAGTGGCTCACACCTGTAATCTCAGCATTTTGGGAGGCTGAGGCGGGTGAATCACGAGGTCAGAAGTTCAAGACTAGCCTGACCAACATGGTGAAACCCTGTCTGTACTAAAAATAGAAAAATTAACCGGGTGTGGTGGTACGTGCCTGTAATCCCAGCTGCTGAGGAGGCTGAGGCAGGAGAATCATTTGAACCTGGGAGGCAGAGGTTGCAGTGAACCAAGATTGTGCCACTGCATTTCAGCCTGGGTGACAGAGGGAGACTCTGTCTTAAAGAAAAATAGCTAGCTGTGCACACCTGTAGTCCCAACTACTTGGGAATTTGAGGTGGGAGGATTGCTTGAGGCTGGGAGCTCGAGGCTGCATGGGGCCGTGATTGCGCAACTACTCCAGCTTGGATGACAGAGTAAGACCCTGTCTCAAAAAAAAAAAAAAATCGTCATTTAGGGCTGGGAGATGTGACTCATGCCTGTAATCCTAGCATTTTGGGGGTAGGGGGAGGTAGAGGCTGGAAGACTGCTTGAGCCCAGGAGTTCAAGACCAGCCTGGGCAACATAGTGAGACTCCATCTCTTAAAAAAGCTGGTGTGGTAGTTTGCACCTGTAGTCTCAGCTAAGCTACTGAGGAGGCTGAGACGGGAGGGTCCTTGAGCCCAAGAGGTCAAGGCTGCAGTGAGCCATGGAAACTGATCCTGCACCCTGGGTGACAGAGGTAGACCCTGTCTTAAAATGATAAAATAATAACCCAGCCTGGCCAACATGGTGAAACTCCATCTCTACTAAAAACAAAAAATTGCCAGGCACAGTGGCTCACGTCTGTAATCCCAGCACTTTGGGAGGCAGAGGCAGGTGGATCATGAGGTCAGGAGTTTGAGACCATCCTGGCCAAGATGGTGAAACCCCCATCTCTACTAAAAATACAAAAATTAGCTGGGCGCAGTGGTGGGCATCGGTAATGCCAGCTACTGGGGAGGCTGAGGCAGGAAAATC
>CAUYLG010063488.1:0-30453 GCA_963573385.1 Cacajao melanocephalus
AGGAGAACTACAAACTACTGCTCAAGGAAATAGAGAGAATAAAAACAGATGGAAAAACATTCCATGCTCATGGTTAGGAAGAATCAATATTGTGAAAATGGCCATACTGCCCAAAGTAATTTATAGATTCAGTGCTATCCCTATCAAGCTACCATTGACCTTCTTCACAGAAGTGGAAAAAAACACTTTAAACTTCATATGGAACCAGACAGAGCCTGCATAGTTAAGGCAATCCTAAACAAAAAGAACAAAGCTGGAGGCATCACACTACCTGACTTCAAACGATACTACAAGGCTACTGTAATCAAAATACCCCGGTATTCGTACCAAAACAGATATAGACCAGTGGAACAGAACAGAGTCCTTGGAAGGGATGTCACACATCTACAACCATCTGATCTCTAATAAACCTGACAAAAACAAGCAATAGGGAAAGGATTACCTGTTTCATAAATGGTGTTGGGAAAACTGGTTAGCCATGTGCAGAAAGCTGAAACTGGACCCCTTCCTTACACCCTACACTAAAATTAACTCCAGACAGATTCAAGATTTAAACATAAAACCTAACACCATAAAAATCCTAGAAGAAAACCTAGGCAAAACCATTCAGGACATAAGCATAGGCAAGGACTTCATGACTAAAACACCAAAAGCAATGGAAACAAAAGTCAAAATAGACAAATGGGATCTAATTAAACTCTTAGAGTGTCTGCACAGCAAAAGAAACAATCATTAGAATGAACCAGCAACCAACAGAATGGGAAAAAATTTTTGCAATCTGCCCATCTGACAAAGGCCTGATATCCAGAATCTACAAAAAACAAAATCAGATTTACAAGAAAAAAGCAAACAGACCCATTTAAAAGTGGGTGAAGGATATGAACAGACACTTTTCAAAAGAAGACATTTACAAGGCCAACAAACATATGAAAAAATGTTCATCATCACTGGTCATCAGAGAAATGCAAATCAAAACCACATTGAGATACCATCTCACGCCAGTTAGAATGGTGATCATTAAAAAATCAAGAGACAACAGGTGCTGAAGAGGATGTGGAGGAAAGAACACTTTTACACTGTTGGTGGGACTGTAAATTAGTTCACCATTGTGGAAGACAGTGTGGTGATTCCTCAATGACCTAGAAATAGAAATACCATTTGACTCAGAAATCCCATTACTGGGTATATACCCAAAGGATTATAAATCATTCCATTATAAAGACACATGTACATGTATGTTCATAGTGGCACTGTTTACAATAGCAGAGACCTGGAACCAACCCAAATGCCCATCAGTGATAGACTAGACAACGAAAATGTGGTACATATACACCATGGAATACTATGCAGCCATAAAAAACAATGAGTTCCTGCCTTTTGTAGGGACATGGATGAATCCGGAAACCATAATTCTCAGCAAACTGACACAAGAAAAGAAAACCAAACACTGCATGTTCTTACTCATAGGCTGGTGTTGAATAATGAGAACATATGAGCACAAGGAGGGGAGCATCACACACTGGGGTCTCTTGTGGGGGCTAAGGGAGGGACAGTGTGGGTGGGGAAGTTGGGGAGGGATAACATTGGGAGAAATGCTGGATATAGGTGATGGGTGGATGGAGGCAGCAAATCAGCTTGCCATGTATGTACCTATGCAACAGTCCTGTATGATCTGCACATGTATGCCAGATACTAAAGTACAATAAAAAATTAAAAGTAAAAAAATAAAGTAATATATGTATTTCTAACTTGAATAATGTACAAAGATAAATTGTTCTGATAACATTGCTGGCCTCAAGCTGTATAACCAGCCTGGATTTCCAAAGCCTCTGAAACTTAGTATTGCTATTGCTTTCCTAGAGATCAAGGTTCCAAGAAAAACCAAAAAACTGGATTTACAGAAGAAGACTATTGTCTGACCTCAAGCTTATGGAATGCCAGACCAGGTAAGTGAATTTGTAAAAATAAATAATGGCCTTGGTGTGTCTAGAAAGAAAAATAAACAAAAACGTATATTTCAATGTGGTAAGGGGAAGACATTTTTTAAATGATCGGACATACCTGAGACTTGATAATTTAAAAATGAAAATAAAAATGAAAAAAAAATGTTTTTTTCTTGTAAAACTGGCTTGCCAGTTTGAAAAAAAAGAAATAAATAGAATTTTCTATTTTCTCACATCTTTCTCCAAAATAATTTCCAGGTAGATCAAAAATATCACAAGAAAAAAAGGCTTATGGATAAACATTACTATATATTGGAGGAAAGTCTTTCTTACTATGATATACTATGCCAAATCCAAAAGGAAAATATTGTTGAATTTAACTCCCAGAAGTGATTTAAAATTAATAATTACCTAATTAAAATAATAACAGGCAAAGCTAAAAGTCAAAATAAATCTGTATATTTGCATCAATATGATAGAGAATTATCTCCAATAAAAATGGTTTCAGTAATAGATGGACTGGATATTTAAAAAAAAAGATACTAACAGGCAGTTCAAAGAATTAGAATGCAAATGACTAAAAAACACATGAAATTATAGAAATGCAACTTCAAATTTGAGGATGCTGCTTTCCACCTATCATATTAGTTAGAATTTTATAAAATATTAAAAATATCCTGAATTGATAAGGGCATGATGAGACAGGGTTCCCACGTGCTATTGATAAGACTGTGAATGGGTACAGCCATGTTTGGGAGGTAAGTAGGCAGTATCAACTTCAAGTTTAAGTGTGCATATCATTTAACCCAACAATTCTACTTTTAGGTATTTATCCTAAAATGTTTACAGTATAAATATTTAATGTGTAATGACCATATATATATCTATTCCAGCAATTTGATTACATTATATGCAAAAGCAAATGTGCAAACTAAGCTAAACATACATACTTAGGAGATAGATTAGATAAGCTATTATGCATATAGCTTTTTAAAATTTGAGCAATTTTATATATATTATCATAGAAAAATATCCATAATAATTTAAGTGAAAAAAGTAAGTAAAAAGGAATATTATGTGAAAAAAAAAAGTTGTAGACTAATATGTCTAGTACATTTGTTTAGAATAATCCCATTTATAACATGTTTATATATGTGTGTGTACATATATGTATAATTATATATATATATATGTGACAAAATATTGAATTGTTATAGAATTATATATTTATTATTGACAATAGAATAGATGGATCAATAGATAGATCAATAGATCTGATTTTCTTTTTCTTCATCTCCTATTTCCCTTTCTCACTTCTTTGGTGAGGCATCCTTTCTTATTTAGGATGGTGACACATCAAAGCTATGCTAGAGAGCTGGTTAATATGAGTAAGAAAAAGGTGTGTTGAAGCTTTCATTGTGAAACACTGAAAAGACCCATAGCTTATTCTCAAGGAGGACCTCCCAGGACTTTCCAGGAGGGAGCCAGAAACCAGTGTCATAACCTTGAGAGCCTTCCAGGAGGGAAGGAGTCCTCCATAGGCTGACACAGACAGAGAAGTATCTGGAGTTGGGAATGGAGAAGGAAGGAAACTGGAGTGAGAAAGGCCTTCCAAAGTCCATTACAGGCAGACTCTGAATGGACTAAGGGCAGCAACTTGGGAAAAATGAAGAATTACTTTGTAGCTGTTTGTTCTGTGTTCTATTTGTATTATCAGTGGACTAATAGTAAGAGTTGTCTTTCTTCCTCTTTCTGGTAATGGAGTGTACCTGCACACTTTTCCAGATGTTGTCACAGGAAGCACTAGAAATATTTATCAGAAGATTCTGAGATTATGCATTGAACTGTTAACATCCTAGGGAGCAGGATGAGGATGAATATAAAACATTTTTCTACTTCATTCACGTCTACATTTTTCAATTTTTTAGAATTAAAACACAAATTACTAGAAAAAAACTATTATCAATCTTTTTTTCTGTTTCTGTTTTTCCTTAGGCAAAGCATCTCAGAAAGATAAAGATTTGATTTCCACCATTTAATTATTTTCATCCATCTTTAGTAGAAGAGCATATAGGAATCAACACATATTTATAAAACATGTGCTATGTGAATATTGCATTCTGCTCTAGAACATGAAGAAAAAAATATGTTGAACTTTGATTTGGGGAAACCAGATGACACACGTGAAAAGCGGTTAATGTAAAGCAGAAGTTACATGCCTAGAAATAGTAAGCTTTATGGGTGATAAGATATTAAGTGAAGTAACTATGGTCAGAGAGGGAGATTTGTATAACCAGAGAAAAGATAGTCAAGTCACTACTGTAGGCCAAAATCCATTAGTAACCTTTGAGTGTGTGGTGTCAGCAAGGTGTTTAGAAGTTAGCTAACAGAGGCAGAAAGAATTATGAAAAAATATGAGTCTAAACTGGAGGCATGTGAAGCGTTGAGAAAGCTCTTCTCTTCATAGAATCATAAACTTTAGCACTGGCAGAAATCTGATAAATTAGTCTTTTCATTTTATATGCCTAAGTAAGTGAGGACTGGGGAGGATAAAAAAACAAGCCACAGGTCTGCAGCTAGTGAGTTAAGGCTGGAATCCAGACCTATGGGCTTGCTACCATTCCCAAGAATTACATTCTTTAAGTTATGATCTTGGGTTTTTATTGTCTATCAATGAAACTAATATTCAAATATATGTTCTTTTTTTTTTTTTTTTTTTTGAGATGGAGTCTTGCTCTGTCACCAGGCTGGAGTACAATGGCACGATCTCAGCTCACTGCAACCTCCACCTTCCGAGTTCAAGTGATTCCCCTGCCTCGGCCTCCTGAGTAGCTGGGATTACAGATGCATGCCACCACACCCAGCTAACTTTTTGTACTTCAGTAGAGATGGGGTTTCACCATGTTGGCCAGGATAGTCTCGATCTCCTGACCTCTTGATCCACTTGTCTCAGCCTCCCAAAGGGCTGGGATTACAGGCATGATCCACCGTGCCCAGCCCAAATACATGTTCATTTAAAAAGCCTATAATAGTCTTTGAGTGCCCATCCATGAAATCTAGAAAGCCATACATGAGCATTTTAAGCTTTTTCCCAACCAGATTACCGAGAATGCAACTGAATTTTAGAGACTACCAGTCACCACGTAAATTGCTCAGGCATTATTCAGATTATTTATCCCAATAACCTCTGGATGTTCAGGAGGGTCTTGGTTAGCACCAGTGCCTAGCCCTGCTTCTGCTGAGGATTTTAGCCCCAAGTAGGCAAAGATCCCCAAGGTGATAGCAACAGTTTGAAATACACCATTCATAGCCATCCAGGCAATCTTTCAAGCAGATTAAAATTTAGTCTCTGTCACTCGTTTTAATGGCATAGATTTAGTACCTTTCAAAAACTCTTTTACTAAAGTATTTGAAAATTAGAGACACTAAGAAATCATATTTCTATCTTAAACCTTTTGAGAATTTAGAGAAATGCTTTATTTTTATGGTAGTTTATAGTATACACAGAAAATATTGCTTTGAATTATCTTTCACAGAGTTTAGAAACAATTATGAAAAAAATGACCTGCTAGTCAAATATTAAACGGTAATATTTTCCTTCATAATTATGCACTGGTGCATAGTGCTACAATTACTAATTAATGGCTGTATGAAGCAGGGTCCAATTAGAAGAAAAAACTACAGAATAATTTGAACAGGCAAAGTTTAAAATAAAATGTAATACACAGAATTATTAACGGTAACAAGGGATTGAAGAATTAGCTGGTAAGAAGTAAAGAGAATGCTCAAGAAATAAGAATAGCAGTTGTAAGAGTGGCTTCTGCCCTTAGGGCTGAGATACAGCATTTAAAGAAGTGACAGATCTGGGAAAGGCCCCTTCCAGGATTCCATCCCTCATTAGAAAGAGCACAGCTGGCCAATCATGGTGGCTCATGCCTGTAATCCCAACAGTTTGGGAGGCCAAGGCTAGTGGAGCACTTGAGGTCAGGAGTTCAACACCAGTCTGGCCAATATGGTGAAACCCCGTCTCTACTGAAAATACAAAAATTATCTGGGCATGGTTGTGGGGCACCTGTAATCCCAGCTACTTGGGAGGCTAAGGCAAGAGAATTGCTTGAACCTGGAGGCAGAGGTTGCCATGAGCTGAGACTGGGCCATGGCATTCCAGCCCGGGAGACAGAGCAAGACCCTGTCTCAAAAAAAAAAAAAAAAGGAATCTCTCGCCTATTCCATTTTTATGGATGGCCCAATGCCCCAAGCTAGGAATCTCTCACTTAGGAATCTCTTGCTTATTCCATTTACGGAAGGCCCAAACCCCAAAGCTGCGAATCTCTCACCTATTCTATTTATGGAAGACACAACCCCCCAAGCTGGGAATCTCTTGCCTATTCCATTTTTACAGAAGACTCAACCCCTCAAGCTAGGAATTTTTTGCCTTCCCTGCCATGGGCGGTTGACCTGTTTCCTCCCTTCCCCCTTCTGAAGGTTCCTTGCACTCTTCTCATTCATACCACCCCCCTTGAACGCCCCCCCTACGAAGGAGATTTAGGGCTCTCTTAGTGTCGGTGTGCCAGCATAAGTTCCATGGCAGGATCCATCATAAGCTGTATGAGGTAGCCACAGAACCACAGAGAGGACCCACTCACTCCATCCAGCAGTAGGACTTGTCACCATTCACACAAGCAACACTGCATTCACACACACATTCAACTCTTCAGAAGTTGACCACCAAGGAACTACTTTGTCACCTCTTTGTAACATTTCCTACCTTGGCTTGTGCACGAGATTGCTGATTGAGGTCCCTGGTTGCTGCAATTTGGAATCTTCCCCCCTACCCCCCGCATTGCTGAGAATCCAGGTTATTCCTTGCAGGTGGTGGGCCACAGCTCTCTACCCCTGAAGCCTCCACAAATAGGCAGCAGGGCAACGCCTCATGAGAGATGACCAGAGACCACCCTGGTGGGGATGACAATACGGGACAAGCCCCCAAATTGTTATGTGAATTTTCAGTGCTGCAAAAGAAGTAGCATTTGAATATAAATCTAATTTTCTGAGCAAGGCAACTTTGCTTTCTGCAGAAAGTGTGCTCCATTAGCCATCTTGCCATGAGAGGACACTGAACAAAGGAGGCAGGGCCATTTATATCTAATGCATTCACCCTACTGCTGTGTCCTGATTCCATTGGCTGGAACTGGACTTCACAGTCTAGGCTGCACCTGGTTGGCTAGCAATTTAAAACTTTTCTAAAGTGGTAAAGGCAAAGGAGAACAAAGGAAAAGAGGAATTAATTTGAGAAATGCTTAGAGAAGCAATAACATTTCCAAATAAGGAAGGGAAATAAGCTATGGCCTATGACTTGCCTGGGCTTGTCCAGTCATGTCGGGGCAAATATCTAGGTTAAAGTGTAAGAACTAAGAACACAGGATACACTCATTTCTTTATTATGACTAACAGCTACTATAAGATTATTAGCAAAAGCTTTAAAGTAAATTAACTTTTGAAGGAACAATGATTTATTCATAATGAACTAAGAGGAAAGCTTTGAAGAGGAACCTTTTATTTATTCCTGTTTCCTACAACATAGATCTGAACTGTGTGGTCCACTTATACCTGGATTTTATTCCACCCCTGCCAACCCTGAGACAGCCCTTCCTCCTCCTCACCCTACTCCACATGAAGATGATGAGGATGAAGATCTTTATGACAATCCTCTTTCACTTAATGAAAAATAAATATTTTTTATTAATAACATTTTATTTTCTCTAGCATACTATATTTTTGCAAATACTGTTATAATGTTAACCCATATAATATACAAAATATGTGTTAATTGACTGTTTATGTTATTAGGAAGGCTTCCAGTCAATAATAGGCTTTTAGTAGGTAAGTTTTTGGAGAGTCAAAAATTAAATGTGAATGTTTAACTGAGTAGGTGGTTGACACCCTTAACCCCTGCATTGTTCAAGGGGCAATTGTATATACTTTTCCATAAAATAATCTGGTTTTCCAATGCAGTGATACTTTTAAAAGTTATTTCCTGATTGATGTGTGAAGCCAAGTGTATTATAATTATCAAGATTGTCCATTTATTATGGATTGTCTCCATAATAAGTCTCCAAGGATTATCTCTGGGCTCTGCCCCTTTGGTCTATTTTTCTACTGTCATGTAAGTTCTAAACTTCTGAAATAACTTTTTAATATTATGTTTTAAAATGTGAGAGAGCATGTCCCTCACTTTCACACTTCATTTTCAAAATTATCCCATGTAGTAGATCAGTCAGGGTGGTGGGAACAATTATAAGAAAGACACAAACCTTCTTGGAAGGCTGGGAGATTTTGCAAAGCTTCAGGACAGGGTTATGGCGGAAGGCAGCCTAATCCTCTTATCTTAAGCTAAGGGCAAAGGGCAGATAACAAGGGAGTGCAAAGAAGTTTATCTAGATATGTTTGTTTACCTTTTCTCTGGAAACCAGCCTTTGATCATCTGAGCACAGGACTGCCCCCTACTCAGGGGTTGACAATGTTAATTACCCACAAATGGTGGTTGCCCCAGGCCTATGTCATTAAACCTGTAAAATAATGTGAGGGTCTCCAGCTTATCGAGGCCATGCTTTCTTGTTGGCTCTGTGCTCACAGGCAAAAACACCTGTGTCTGTGTACTCCATTCATCCATTGCTTGTCCAGAGTTTGCAGGACAGACTTAGCAGCTGGTGCCCCTTGTGAGGAATGCTGCAACGGATCATGGCAGAGCCCTTGAAAATGAAGGTGAAGAGACTGCGCAGTCAGTAAGTCACTAAGGTGCCCACTTGGGATTTCCAAGTTTGAGGGAATTGTTCAAGCTAGGGTTTCATCATGGGACAACAGTTATCAGCACAACGGAAACAGCATATCAAAGTATTGAAACAGTTGCTTAAAGCTAGTGGAGCCTCAGTTTCACAGGCTCAATTAAGGGACCTAATGCAAACTGTTGTTTCCCATAACCCATGGTTCCCGGAAGAAGGCACACTTGATGTAGGGCTCTGGAAACAAGTGGGAAGAAATCTTAAATGCAATAATGCACAAGGGCAACAGGTCCCAGTAACATCTTTAACATTATGGGCCTTAGGGCTGCTTTGGCCTTGCTCTACACAGAAGAGCCTAAAAAGAGAAGGGAAGGGAAGAGGAACTGTCACCTACCTTACCACCTCCTCCTTCTCCCTCAGTCCCACCATTACCAGGTAAAAATACCAAAGAGGAAACAGAGGTTTTTGCCTGAGCACCCTTCCCCAATAAATTGGAAATAAGACAAGGGATAGGCTACAGTTATGGGATCCTGTCTTAGGCAACTGGCATTAGAAGGGGAGCTCTTCACCTTCCCGGTAATGCAAAATTGACAAGGCAATCAGGTATATGAACTCATTTTTTTTGATGCTTATAAAGATATAAGAAAAAGCATTAGAGAAAACAGAGCTGCTAGCCCATTTACAAAAGGATGAATTGAGGCCATAGCAGACAACTTCCATATGACCCCATAGGACTGGTCAGTGCTAGGTAAAACAACTTTAGAGCCTAGTCAGTTCCTCCTCTGGAAGACAGAATATGATGAGTTGTGCAAACAACAAGCCAACCAGAATCAAGTGACTGGGCAAGACATAACAGCTATTAAGCTCCAGGAGAGGGGTCCCCATGTCAATGTACAACAACAAGTTTTGTTCCCCAAGCCTATGCACAAGTATCATTGTACGCTCTCAGGGATTGAGACCAAATTCCTGAAAGTGAAGTTCAATAGGGATCTTTTACAAATGTTCAACAGGGGCCTCAGGAGCCATTTGTTGAATTCATCAATTGGATAACCCAGGCAATTAAAAGACAAATTAGTCATGCTCAGTCCACTGATATCTTGTTGTTGCAATTGGCTTATGAAAATGCTAACATCAACTGCCAGCAAGCAATGCAGGCAATCAGAGGAAAGGCAGCTATAATTGGGGAACTTATACGAACATGTCAACTGGTGGGAACTGAAACACACAAAGCCAAAATATTGGCTATGGCATTAAAGCCTCCTAAATTGAAAAGGGAGAAAATCCCAAATTGCTTTCTATGTGGAAAACCAGGTCATATGAAGTAGGACTGCCCCAATAATAGAGAGCAAGGTAACTCAGGAAGAGAATCCCCTTCTATATGCCCCTGATGTATATAGGGGAAACACTGGGCAAATCAGTGCAAGTCCAAATTTGATAAAAATGGCAACCTTCTAAGTAATCAGATGGGAAACTTCATGAGGGGCCATCGCTAGGCCCCGCTCCCAACTGGGGCAGTGCCAGCGGCTTTCCTCAGTCAGATGGAAAGCCCACAGTCCTCTCTCTCAGAGAAGCCACCACTGGGCACGCAGGACTAGGCTTACTCTACCCCAATGAATTAGTGCTACAAGAAGGAGAAGACTCTAAAAGGATTACAACTGGGATCTGGTGTCCATTGCCTCTGGGAACAGTAGGATTAGTCCTAAGGTGATCAAGCCTATCCAGTAAAGAAATTAATATGTTCACAGGAGTGATTGATAGAGTTTATCAAGGTGAGATATTAGTTGTGATGGAATGTAAAAGTCTGCATATTCTTCCCCCTGGCTCAAAGATAGCTCAGTTACTACTCTTACCATACTGGGTCCCCAACACCCAGGGAAAGGAAAGGGGAAAGGGAAGTTCTGGAAGCATGGGAGCCACAGAAGTATATTGGAACCAATTAATCACTGATCAAAGACCCATGATTATCTTAAAATTGGGAATAAAAATTTTACTGGCTTATTGGACCCAGGGGCAGATATTTTGAATCATTAGTGATCAAAACTGGCCAGTAACTTGGCCTTAGGTCATTCAGAAACAGAAAGTCATCAGCATCAGGGAGGCATGCACAGCCAAGCAGAGCATGCGCCCCCTCACATGCGGTGATTCAGAGGGAAGAAAAGCAGTTGTATAACCTCTAATCGTGCCCATCCATGTTAACCTTTGGGGATAGGACCTATTAGCCCAATAGAGGGGTCACTTTGCAGACCTCTTTCTAATTACGGCCACTGTTGTTATTCCTCCCCTATATCCAGCTACTTAGTCATCTATACGGGTTGCAGACTATGCAATCTGTCGGTAGGTTATGACCCTGATGTCATAAGAATTCATTTGAGTAAAAAACCAATTCAAAGCAGTATTGCCCCTATCTCTAGATCTTCAGATAGCACTCTATGACTCTGGACGCCATATAGAGCATGCCCTTCCTGCTGACAAACTACTTCAGTTCTTATCTCATACTCCTGTAGTTTTGCCTACAAAAGTAATTCACTCCACCCTTAAAAATATGCTCAGAAAACAAAAAGGGGGGAATATGAGTAAGGACTCTTATTTACCTTTAATTTCTTAAATGTAGATGACAAATTTCAATCAGCTATAGAAAAGCACTTTGCTAAAAGCTCTCAAGACATAAAACCTGCAGTTTTATGGAAAGATGTGAATAGTAATGTATGATGTGGTTCAAATGATTTGCTAACATGAGGAAGAGGAAATGCTTGTTTTCACCACCCCCTCAGGTCCTCTTTAGATTCTGGCACCATGCATCAAACCATACCATGGTGTGGCTAGGACCCAACCCAATAACAGAAATGATGGAAATGACCCTGCAGGACCCACAGACCTGGATGATGTGGCTTCCTCAAATGACACAAGCCCCGAACATCACCTAGGGGATGCTGAAGAAGACAACCCAGGAGGCTAAGCAAATCCTGCTCCAGACACAGACACCACTCATTCCAGATAATTTGTTCCTTTTTTATTCTCTCATTCTGCCTGCAACGTGTACCTGCTACACTTATTGTGCCCACCTTCTAAATCTACCTTTTTTCCACCTGGTACTTGGGCAGACACCCCCTTCCTAGCCTCTAACAATGCAACTGCTTGGCTAGGAAGGATTGACATACCCATGGTGGGATTTCTCCGTAATGGCACACAGTGGACTGAGGTGCCAAGTAACACTACATGTCACACTTTGATTGGAAAAGAATGTTACTGATTATACTCATGTTTGTCTTACGTTATTTACTACTTCTAGGATGCAAAGCTGGAACACAACTTATAACCACTGTGGTTGGCAAACCTCTCGCTGCACACATCTGTACTCCTCAATCAACAAAACCTGATGCAAAAAACAGAAAAGGGGGAGATGCAAGAGATCGGTCAGGGTGGTGGGAAAAATAATAGGAAAGATAAAAACATTCTTGGAAGGCTGGGAGATTTTACAAAACCTTAGGGAAAGAGTTATGGCTGAAGGCAGACTAATCATCTTACTTTGAGTTAATGGCAAAGGGCAGATAACAAGGGAGTACAAAGGAACTTATCTAGATAAGTTTATTTGCCTATTCCAACCTTTGATCCTCGTTGCACAGGATTGGGGTGCACAATGTTAATTACCCACAAATGGTGTTTGCTATAGGCCTTCGTTATTAAATCTGTACTAAATAAATGCAGGCATCTCCGGCTTATCAGGGGCCGCACTTTCTCGTCTACTATGCTAAGCTATGCAGTCTCCTAGCCGTGTTCACAGGCAAAAACACCTGTGTCTGCATACTCCATTTATCTGTTGCTTCGCCAGAGTCTGCAGGACAGACTCGGCAATCCCAACGATTAAAAGGCCTGTATTTTGCCATGTTATATTGATTGTTAAGCTACGGTCTTTCAGCTTCCAGTTAACCTCTGCACTCTCTTTGTGAAATTGCATTTCTCCTCTTCCTAGTGGGTTCCTTTTAGGCTCTGTTACTGGGGGATATTAAAAGGTGCCTGGGAGGAGGAAGACAAGGGACTTGTTCCTTCTTATCTGCTTTTTTTCCTGTTAGTGTTGCCCCAGCCAAACTTCATCCAACAGTGGCAGTTGATTACAGTAGCAGCAGTTGACTTCATTTTATAGTCTCTCCCATTTTCTCCAAATCAGCCTCACCACAGGCACTGCCTCAGACATGCCAGAATCAGCCAGATGAGTTGACTTGTCAGAGCTCTGAGGCATTAGCCAAGCTGTGCCCCTTCCTCAAAGATCTAAGTCCCAGCTCCACAAAACCCTTCCTCCAGAATTCTAACCTCTTCCCTTTGTTTCCCCAGGCCTAGAGAATGTCATTGCTTTCTTTTTACCTCTTTGTTCCTCAATATCTGGTTGACAATTTTATATATGTTAAAATCACTAGTATGGTTTTAGATTTGACTACATCCTGACTGAGAGAAATGTAAACTTTAGAATCGCTCTGTCAAATTTGAGAAAAAAAATTATGTAATATTTTTATTTCAATTGCCTTAAATGTACAGATTAATTTGGAGAGGATACATTTTGAAACAATACTAAGTTGACCATTCATTAATATCTATTTATTAATTCAGATCTGTATATTTCAATAGAGTTTTAGAAATTGTCCTTAGAGTTTCTCTTCAGAGCTACTTTTTTTACTTTTATTTTAGGTTCAGAGGTGCATGTGAAGGTTTTCTATATACACAAACTTGTGAGATGGGGGTTTGTTGTACAGATTATTGCATCACCCAGGTATTAAGCTTAGTACCCAATTTTTTTCTGCTCCTCTCCATCCTCACCACTCCCCCCTCAAGTAGGCCTCAGTATCTGTTGTTCCCTTCTTTGTGTTCATGAGTTCTCATCATTCAGCTCCCACTTTTAAGTGAGAACATGCAGTATTTGGTTTTCTATTCCTGTTTTAGTTTGCTAGGAATTATAGCCTCCATCTAGAGCTAGAGCTATTATATTGAAGGAAAGAACAAATTTGGATTTTGTGGATCCTGAAGCATATGGTTAATTTGGGGAACTCTCTTTGAGAAATAGAATAAGATTACAAATACAAAGGTAGGTACAAAGGTGAATTAATTAGAATCAGAACAAAATTAAAATAACTTAAAAATTTTTCAAATGTTTACAATATCAAAGACATTAAAAACACAGAAAAATACATGCTTTTATTAAATAACTATACAATACAACCATAAAATACTATTTTTCCTACATTTTTGAGCACATATTCCTTGATCACATATTCATTTGTCAAGAAATCTACAATATTTTTATAGAATTACTATAAAGTTAATTGAGTCTTTCATTTTTCACATTAGATTGAAATGTGCTTTTTATTATTGATAGTTTCAAAAATTTTTTTCAGTTTAATTTCTCTGTCTTGGTATATCATAAGAATTTTTTAACATTATTGTCAAATTTGAGACTATATCAGATCTTTTTTACATATCAGTATTTCAGAACATTTCAGTGGCTGACAACTATTAAAGTACTCTTTAAATTGGAAAGCTGGGAACAGTGGTGCTTGCCTGTAGTCCCAGCTACTCCAGAGGCTGAGGCAGGAGGATGACTTGAGCTCAGGAGTTCATATCCAGCCTAGGCAACATAGTGAGACCCTATCTCTTAAAAAAATAAATTAAATATACAAATATGTTTTAAAATTTTTTTTAAGTTGGTGATTTTCAACCAGTTTGTCATTGATATGTAGTAGCATATTATGAATCTTATAATTTTGCATATAAGCATTTCATGTCAAGTCAGCAGGTAATTTGAATTTTTTTTGAAGTTTCTGTGTAATTCACTCTTCTATCATTTTCTGACAGGGTGTATAAAATGTCTAACAACAAATATTGATTATTTGTTTTTCCCCATAGATCCATTCATTGCTGCTTTATATATGTGAAGCTATATTATATGCATATATGTTCTTAATCTAAACTTCCTACTCTCTTTTAAAAATCAGTATATATACATGTCCCTCTTTATCTGTTCTCATTTCTTTTAGTTTTCAATTAGTTTTTCATGATGTTAAATAGCTACCACATCATTATTTGGTTCATTTTTCTGTGATACACATTTTTTATTTTCAATTACTCTGCATCCTTTTGGTTTAAATCTGTTTTTAAAGACAAAACAGTAATAATTTAATCCAATTTGAGAGCATCTGTATTTTTATTAGCATTTTAAACATATTTACATGCAAATTATTATATTAATATTACATTCTATCTGATTTCTGCTGTCTTTGTTTGTGGTTTTTTTTTTTGAGATGCAATCTTGCTCTGTTGCACAGGCTGAAGTACAATGGCATGATCTCGGCTCATTGCAACCTCTACCTCCCAGGTTCAAGCGATTCTTCAGCCTCAGCCTCCCAAATAGCTGGGATTACAGGCGCATGGCACCACATCTGGCTAATTTCTGTATTTTTTAGTAGAGACAGGGTTTCACCATGTTGGCCAAGCTGTTCTCAAACTCCTGACCTCAGCTAATCCTCCCAACTTGGCCTACCAGTGTGTTCGGATTACAAGAATGAGCCATAGCAACCAACTTGATTTATGCTTTCTTTTTTTGTGTTTTCTTTCTTTCTTTCTTTTTTTTTTTTTTTGAGACAAAGTCTCACAATGTCACCTGGGTTGGAGTGCAGTGGTGCAATCTTGGCTCACTGCAACCTCTGCCTCCTGGGTTCAAGCGATTCTCCTGCTTCAGCCTCCCAAGTAGCTGGGATTATAGGCACCTGCCATCACAACCAGCTATTTTTTTTTTTTTTTTGTATTTTTAGTAGAGATGAGGTTTCACTATGTTAGCCAGGCTAGTCTCAAACTCCTGAGATCTGCCCACCTCAGCCTCCCAAAGGATTACAGGTGTGAGCCACTGGCCCTTATTTTCTGTTTTCTATCTCATTTTCTTTACTTCATTTTTTCATTTTTTCTGCCTTCCATTGAATAGGTAGATTTTTTTTCTGTTAGAAACTTAAACCCTATATTTAGTGTTACAATAGATTTTCTTGAGCTTTGCTGCCCAAAAACCAAAAATCTTAGCATACATTCCCCTTGCTCTGCTCCTATTGCAACAATAAAAATAGGAGAGCAAAGAAAATATTTCTAGTAAAACAATTCAGTAGGTTCTCATTATAATAGTAGGGTAGAGAAACAGTCAGGGTCATGCAAAGCTAAGTCAGGCATACCGGTTGATTAATATGATATTGTAATAATCGACACAATGTAATAAGAACTTGATCCAGTGGGTTGGGAATGGAAATGTAAAAATTAGTTGAGATTTTTAGTTTATTAGAGCTGAAATAAACTTAACCTCAATTTCTACATTCTACATATAAACAATACATTCACAACTTTATCAAGTTTCCTTTTCATATATGTGAATATTGGATTAAACTTGAATGAACAAGGGGGAAAATATCTGGTTATAATTGAATTAAAATGAAGAAAAGGTCTTAACCTCGACTTCTGCAGCTGGTGGGCTCGCACTATTACGACTCCAGTTCTAGGAAACTTGAGTCACTGAAACAGAATTGTGCTAGGGTGAAAAATCACTCTAATAAAAGAACAGAACAAGTACACAGCTTTATAGAAAATGTAACAATTAGGCCTATAGTTGAAGTCTGAGGAAGTACTTTTACAATTAAGTCCTGGTATTAGGTCTAGTCTCAGTAAATAATTTCTCAGTGATTAATTTTTGCCTAGTTTAATTGCAATGATGGACGACCAGCAGTTGGAAGACCAAATTTGAGAGCAGAAGCAAAGAGATTAACAAAATAAATTTGTTCATAAGATAAACATAGTCTACCCTGGAAAAGAAATGAAACTAAATTAAATTATATTTCTTTATTGCATTGGAGTCTTCATTTTGACCAACCTAGAGATAGTTTTGGAGAATATCTTATGATTAATAAATATTAGCTAACAATTTTGAAGCTCATTACTCCTTTGTCAACATTAATTATTATGGATCTTTCCTTCTTCCACAGAAGTAATACAACATGACATCTAGACTGTAGTTGAAGTTTTAAGAAGGAGTTTAAAGGATTTTAAGTTTGAGTTATCTCAAGTTCCATAGTTTCACATCTTTGAAATGAGTATTTATGGAGATTTAGATTTATTAATTCAACTAACATTTGTCAAGCTCCTAATATGTGTCAAGCATTATACTACTTGGTGAGATACAGAGACAAATAAGACGGGGTTTCTGCCCACAGGTCTTTCTGAGGTGAGTAGAAGAAAATTAAAATGTAGGCATAAGTTTTGCAAGGGAGTACAGTAGGGACCCAAAGGAAGGAGTGGTGGACTGTACTATATATCTAGTCCTGTCAGGTATAGTAGAAAGATATAAGAATGTCGAAGAGGAAGCCCTTGCTCTGTAAAACACTTTTGCACTATAAGAAAGGTCAGTACTTTGCCCAAAGTCATAAAGCTTCTAGGAAGCAGAGCCAGGACCCAAACTAGTGCTATCCTGTAAGTAAAGGCAGTGTAATTTGTCCCCAGCCCCAAATTTGAGAGCTCTTCTGGCTCCTTCCTGGGAATGTCACCTTAAATAAAGCCTTCTGACTGACACCCTGCCAAACACACACACACACACAGAAACAGAGAGACAGAGAGAGACAGACAGCTCAAGTCAGACCTGACTCCCCAATTCTTCATTCTTAGTAATAAACAACAAAAATCACCATTCAGAAAAACACAGCTGCCTGAAAGAAAAAGAAACCAGACTATTTAACTTGTACATAATTGTTATAGAAACAAAGCAGAGCTTCAGATGGGGGAGGAATCCCTTAAGAAGTCAAGAAACTGGAGAAGCTATTTCAACCATAAAACAATAAACTAAACAATTAATTACAGAACAAAAAAAAAACCTTTAAAAAGTTAAAGCAGGCCGGGCACGGTGGCTCACACCCTAATCCCAGCACTTTGGGAGGCTGAGGCTGGCAGATCACGAGGTCAAGAGATTGAGACACAATGAAACCCTGTCTCTACTAAAAATACAAAAAAATAATTGGCTGGGTGTGGTAGCATGCGCCTGTAGTCCCAGCTACTTGGGAGGCTGAGGTAGGAGAATGGCTTGAAGCTAGTTGCTGTGAGCTGACATTACGCCACTGTACTCCAGCCTGGGAGACAGAGGGAGATGAAAGAAAGAAAGGAGGAAAGAAAGAGAGAAAGGGAGAGAGAGGGAAGGAAGGAGGGAAGGAGGGAAGGAGGGAAGGAGGGAAGGAGGGAAGGAGGGAGGGAGGAAGGAAGGAGTCTCACAAGGGCTGGATGCCAGATCGAAGGCACATATTTTCCTGGGACTCATTAATAATAGATTTTCCTATAGACAAGGCATCTGCTTATCTGATAGAGAACCCATTTAAACCTAAACTTCCACATGCACACACACACACACGCAAACCCTGTCAGATGCAGCTGCACACCATTCTGTTGATGGCCTTATCACTATTGGTTTGGGCATTTTTACTGATTTACAATCCAGAGGCCCATATCCACTTAAGTAGGTACCCACTTAAAAGGATACCCCAGTCCCACATCCCACACAGCTTTGCAAAGGCCCAAATCTCAATGCTTCAGCTCTCATTGCCTAAGATGACATTGCAAGACCATCCCAAGACCTTATTGTTGGAGATGACTTTGCTCCCTTTGCTGGAGACTTCACCTCTTACACTAAAGTCTCCACTCAGCAGCACCATGGACTGCCTCTCCTAAAGCACAAAGTTGACACAGGATATTTAAATTTTTCTTTCTGAACTCAGTGTCTGCTTAGCCTGTGATCCTGGTATACTCCTTGCTCTTTTCCAAAATACACCCCTACACTTGCATGCCTAAAGGAAAACCTGATAGACATTACTAAAATTAATGATGATTATTGTTTTCCCCAGAAGGCACGTATCTCATCTCAAACAACTCCACAGCCACCTGGGGAGAGAACCGACTACTTTCTGGTGACTTCCCCTACTGCAACCCCATCCAGCTTTCTACCACAGCCTCTTGCCTTGCACCTCCAACCACAACCACTCCATCCCTTTGGCTGGACACAATACCGCTAATATTTACCTATGCTTTATGCAATTATTAGCTCATAACCAACAATAGTGCCACACTGAAATGCTTACTTCTTGGAAATGATATTATTCTCTTTGCAGTCAATATCTTCGTCACTCAAGCTACAACTGTCTTACATTTGAAAGATCATGCCAGGGCACCCAGCGGTGGATTGCCATCAATTTGTTTAATACAGTAGCTGCCTCAGCATCCATTTTTAGGACCGCCTTAAGTTATTTGAAGCCCAGTCATATCCTGTCACCTTTGGCCCAGTTAAAACTTTCCCTCCACGTGTGGTTGTTTGCAATACAACCCATTTTTTTCCTCATCTCATTGAACCAAACCCAACATATTCCACAGGTGCTGCCCATGTTAAAACTTAATGGTTAACACCAGAGTCTTATAAACAAGTTCCCCACATCACAGGTGTTTTCTTTAAATTAAAAAATTCACAACCCCTGAGGAAACTGTAAGGGGTAACACCCGTGCACCTTAATAAAGGCCTGGCCCCACACCTCCTTTCTCTCCCTCCTTGTTCTCCACCCGTTGGTTGAGCTCCCTGCCACTGCCAGCCTTCCCGTCAGTCTCCTGTCGGCACCCCTAACCTCTACAAGCTCTGTAAGTAATAACTTTCTTTTGTTTCATGCATTTGGTTTTACCTCCTCGTTGTGTCTCACCTGCCTGATACACCTGAATCTAACTTTCTCTTGCCAAGAGCTCTCCTAGAAAGTGGTTTTCTTGGTTTATGGTCACTCTTGAGAGAAAGACCTCAAAATCAAGTTAAAAATAAACTATAATTATAGAAATCATAAAAGTAACTTTTGCTATTAAGTGAAATTTGCTATTAGTAAAATGTACTATAACAGGAAAAAGCTGTAACCCGTAGACACATCTAACCATAGACACACTCAAAGCATATCAATCAGCCCTCTGGATGGAAGCTTCTCAGAAATTAATCTACAAAAGTTTTTGGCTAAATGCCCATGCTGATTCTCTGAAGCTACAGAGCAGTGCATTCTAAGGGGACAAAATGACTTATCAAGGAAGTGTGTGCATAAAGGCATTTTCAGACAAGCAATGACAGAACATTTAGCCTTTCCTCAAAAGTCATTTAAAGATATTTCCTCCAAAATGCAGGAGGGGAGAAAGAAAGCGTAGTTCAAGAAAACTGTAGTAGCTGCAACCCAAAAGCAGGCCAGGAGTGGGGATTCCTAGGACAACGGTTATGCAGTGAGGCTAGAAAGCAGCAGGTACAGAGAGGAGCAAGAGGCTCCTTCAGAAGGGAGGTTCAGGTAAAGAGGGACTACAAACAATTGATAAAATGCATGAAAAGTGAATCCACATGATCATGAAGTTGCAACATTCTCCCTGGGGTATGGATCACTTGGGGATAGTGACCTTGGACTCCTGAACAAACCCTGCACTTCTTATCTCCAAACTACTAGTTGGTATTATATTAACAATTACATCTTTGGTTATTCATTTTCATTTCAATTCATACATGATACAGAGTCAGTACAGGGTAGAGAGGGATGGGGAGACTATGGCTTTTCAATTTTCGCTGTTTGTATTACTTAATTTGATACCATGTACATATTTTGGTTTTTAGAAATTTAAATTGATAGAGATCGCTAGGTATAACAAAATTTTAATACCACATCTTTACGAAATCATCACGCTGAAGCTCTCACTGTATTTTTCCATTAGTTGTATTCATGCTGCATCAGTTTTCTAAGAAAAGCCATTTTACCTTTTAAAAGGAATTGTCTTTGGCTTTGGGACAGAAAGTAAGGCACTGATTACCTAATCCCTTCCCCCCAGGAACTGACTTCATCTAAAGACTAAAATGGCCAGTACAGTTCTGGTCCCTGAACAACACAGGGGTTAAGGGAAATGACTCGACACACATTCAAAAGTCCATGTGAAACTTTTGACTCCCCCAAAACTGAACTCTTAGCCTACTGCTGACCAGAAATCTTACCCATACCATAAGCAGTTGATTAACATATTTTGTATGCTATATGTATTCTTTTATATATATATATATGCTGTATTCTTACAATAAAGCAAGTTAGAAAAAAGAAAACGTTATTAAGAAAATCATAAGAGAAAACATATTTACTATTAAGTAGAAGTAGATCATCATAATGGTCTTCATTCTTATCTTCACATTAAATAGACTGGGAGGAAGAGGGAGAGGAGGGAGTGGTCTTGCTGTCTCAGGGGTGGCAGAGTTGGAAGAAAATGCACACATAAGTTGACTTATAAGTGGGTTACTTCTTATGGACACATGAGCAGTACAAATCCATGTTATTCAAGTCTTAACTGCACTGTTTTCCCCTAGGCTGTATTCTAAACCTGGTCAATCTCAGCTGCATGTGTGACTAGATTTTATCTATATGCTTATATCTCCTAACCTAAATCTCCCGCTTAATTCCTAATCCCTGAATGACATTTCCATTGCTCATCACAGTGAAAATTCACATATTGAATTTATTATCAGCCTTTTCAAAATTCGTCCTATGTCCCTAATAACAGTAAAGGGCAACTTCATCCCACCAGTCCTGTAGGTTAAAGACCTCTAGAGGATATTATGGTTTGTCTTGCTCATCCTCCATTCACCCTCCTTCTAGTATGATTTTTTTTTAATTACAAAGTTTGAAAAACTAAAACTAGATTTCTCAGATTGCTTTACAATCTTGGGTCAGAATAACAATTAGGTTCTGCCTACTGAATGCACTTACCCAGTTTGGGAAGGCTGTCTTTTTAGCTATGCTCTTTTTCAAATCAAGGCCATGGAGTCATGAGGTTCTACAGCCATTCTTCATCCTCATAGGTACTGAGAAATAATTGTGATGGTTGCAACAGGAAGGCTCCAGATTCTCGGGCCCAGTGACAGCTAAGGCAGTAGTGTTGGCAGGAACCTAGCCATATGGTAGGATGTCTTTTGAACGCAATAATTCCAGTGATAGTATCTGTAGTAGTAAGTCCTAGCAGGTCAGAACTGGGATCTGGAAAGTGTTTCTGGTGACCTAGGCTAGCTTCCACTCTTTTGCTTCTCCTAAAATTTTCTAAGCACTGATTCCTACTATTAAATCTCTTCCTGCTTGGTAATTGAGAGGAGCCATCACTTTTTCTGCAAAGAACCTTAACTCCAAAGCTGTATTCGTTCTCTTTCATTACACCCCAAATCTAAGCAGTAAATAAGTCCTGCCAGTTCTTCTTCCATAATTTGTATTGCACCCAGCCACTCCTTTTCCTTTCTGTATTTTTATAATGTAAAGGGAAGAGCATCAAACTTGGATCCTAACATCAACTTTTGGCCTTGCTATTCCCAAACGGTTTCTTTAGACAAATCACTTAATTTCTTGGAATCTTAAATTCCACAGCTGTAAAAGGAGATTGTTGTCAGTTTATAGGATTTTGTGAAAATTAGAGATAATATTTGATGCTCTGGGAAAATCATCTGGCCTAGTTCTTGGTATTTAACCTTAGCCATACTATCATTATTATTAAACTCCTACCTGGTCGTCTTCTTCTTGGATCTTTCTCAATCTAGCTCTGGAAAGAGAGTATGTCCCAAGTATGTTTTGAATAACCATGGAACTACAAAGGTAGCCCTTGGCCTCAAGGAGCTTTCAGTTTAAAGAACAAAACTGAAGTTTTCTGAAAAGCATTACTCATATTTGAAAATAGAAAAAGTAACCTGAGATTCTTTTGGGGTTTTAGACTAAGAGCCTTTTTGGTGAAATCAATGGAGGAATTTTTAGTATTGATGACCTCTCTGACCAACCAGTAATTGAATTATTTTCCTTCAGTGTCTGAGATAAAATGATTAATTTCAAACAAATCATATTTGCTTTTGGAAAGAGGAGCAAGTATATTTTTCCCTATTTCTCCTGATAAGTGCAACTGAAAACTCTGGAAGCAGTGTAAAACAACAAGAAAATGCTGAAAGGTAGAGAAAATGAGGTGACCATTAAGGAATATGAGAACAGAAAACAACATGGTGATGAGTTATCTGTTTTTTTTTTTCCCCTCAGCCTCAAATATTTCAGACTGGAATGAGATTACCGTTTGAGTTGGGAGTCTGAGTAAAGCAGACTGTTCTCCCTAATGTGGGTGGGCTTTGTCCAATTACTTGATAGTCTGAATAGAACAAAAAGGCTGATTTCTGAGTCAGAGAGGATGTGCTTCTGACTGCCTTTGAAATGGAACACTGTGTTTTGTTTTGCTGTTTTTCTGGCTTTGAAATGAACAGAAACATTGATTCTTCCTGAGTCTCAAGCTGGCTTTTGGCCTGGAACTACATCATTGGGTATCCTGAGTTCTCAGGTTTTTGGGGGACTGGATTATTGGGAAGGAAGAAAGAAGAGAGTAAGGAAAAATTTGGATAAATACTAGGCTTTCCTTCTCCTCCTGAGTTTTCTAAATTATGTTTGGTTGTGGAAGAAAAAAGTATTGGCCCCAGGGATAATGGCACATGGCTGTAATCTCAGCACTTTGGGAGGCCAAGGTGGGTGGTTCAACTGAGGTCAGGAGTTCAAGACCAGCCTGGCCAACATGGTGAAACTCCGTCTTTACTAAAAATACAAACATTAGCCAGACATGGTGGTAGGTGCCTGTGATCCCAGCTACTCGGGAGGCTGAGACAGGAGAATCGCATGAAACTGGGAAGCAGAGGTTGCAGTGAGCAGAGATCATGCCATTGCACCCCAGCCTGGGCAACAAAGCGAGACTCCATCTCTAAACAAATAAAGTATAATACTATCTAGTCTAAATATATATAATATATAAAAGAAATAGTTAATGTAATTACGTTAAAATGGGCAGATTAAAGGACTTAAAAGGAGGTAAGTTTTCTATATTTCACTTGAACTGATGATACGACTAGACTGTGGTAAGTTATATATAATATTTTAGCAATCATTTCAAAAGCTATTCAAAAAGATACACTCAAACAAAAGCAGGTTCTGGGAAAACTGGATATCTATACACAGAAAAATGAAACTAGACCTGTCTCTCACCATATGCAAAAATCAATAGATCAAAGACTTAAATAGCAGACTAAAAACTATGAAACTACTGGAATAAAACAAAGGGGAAACACTCCAAGACATTGGTCAAGTCAAGATTTTTATGGCTAAAACTCCAATAGCAAAAGTAACAAAACAAAAATAGGCATGTGGGACTATATTACACTAAAAAACTTTCGTACAGCAAAGGAAACAATCAGCAGAGTGAGGAGGCAATTTGTTGAATGGGAGAAAATATTTGCAAAATAGTCATTCAAGAAACTAACATCTAGGCTATACAAGAAACTCAAACAATTCAACAGTAAAAAACCAAATAATCCTATTAAAAAGTGGGCAAAAGATCTGAATAGAACTTACTCAAAAGATAACATACAAATGGTCAATAGATAAATAAAAATATTCAATATCACTAATCATCAGAGAAATGCAAATAGAAACCACAATGAGATATCATCATACCCAGTTAGAATGGCTGTTATCAAAAAGACAAATAACAAATGCTGACAAAGATGTAGATAAAAGGAAACTCTTATATGCTGTTAGTGGCAATGCAAGCTAGCATAGCCATCATGGAAAAAAGTGTGGATATTCCTCAAGAAATTGAAAATAGAACTGCTATAAAATCAGCAATCTGACTACTAGGAAAAGAAATCAGTATATCAAAGGGATATCTGCAATCCCATAGTTATTGTAGCATTATTCCCATAGCCAAGATATGAAATCAATGTAAGTGTTCATTAATAGATGCACAAATAAAGAAAATGTGGCATATACACACAATGGAATACTATTCAGCCATAAATAAAATGAAATTCTGGCTGGGCACAGTAGCTCATGCCTGTAATCCCAGAACTTTGGGAGGCCAGGTCAGGCGGATCATGAGGTCAGGTGTTTGAGACCAGCCTGACCAACATGGTGAAACCCCATCTCTACTAAAAATATAAAAGTCAGCTGGGTGTGGTGATGTGGGCCTGTAATCCCAGCTACTCAGGAGGCTGATGCAGGAGAATGGAGGTTGCAGTGAACCAAGATTGTACCACTGCACTCCAGCCTGGGTGAGAGAGCAAGACTCCATCTCAAAAGACAAACAAACAAAAAAATAAACCAAAAAAAAGCAACTATCATTTGCAGCAAGATGGAAGGTGTCACATGGCATATATTAGATGAAATAAGCCAAAAAAGGATGACAAATGTTGCATGTTCTCGCTGATATGTGGGAGCTAAAAAAAATTGATCTCATGGAAGTAGAGAGTAGAATGATAGTTACCCAAGGCTGGGAAGCATGTGTGTGGAGGGAGGAGATGGAGAGACATGAGTTAATGGGTACAAACATACAGTTATATAGAACAAATTCTATTGTTTGGTAGCACGGTAGGGTGACTACAGTTAATAATATCATATTGTATGTTTCAAAATAGACAATTTGAAATGTTTCTAACAAAGAAATGATAAATGTTCAAAGTAATAAGTGTAATTGTTACACACTGCATTTATTAAAATACTACATGTACCTAATGAATATGTGTACATATGTACAAATTTTTTTAAATTACAAAATAAAAGCATTTTAATGAAAAAGAGCACTTTAAACAAATGGCACTAGAGTAACTTAACACAAAAAGAAAAAAATGTGCCTTGAACTATATAAAATTTAACTCAAAATAGGTAATAGATTCAAATATCAAGTGTAAGGTTATAAAACATTTAGGGGAAAAAATAGGCAATCTTTGGGATATAGAGTTAGGTTAAAAGTTCTTAGATTTGACACCAAAGACACAACCCATAAAAGGAAAAATGAGTAGGTTGTACTTCATGAAAATTAAATGTTTTGCTTTGTGAAATATCCTGTGAAGACAATAAAAGGCAAGCTATGGACTACGATAAAATATTAACAAACTACGTATTTATCAAAGGACTAGTACAGATGATGAATGTTTCCACTGACTTTTCCTTGGCAACATGCATGCTAATAGTTCCAGTAGGAAATGTCTTTGCATGGCTTGATGCCCCTAACAAACAGGTGAATTACCAATAGTAAGAACAGAAGCAACAGACTTAATCTTGATAATGAATTTAGTTTTGAAATGAGCAATATTTCCTTTTCACAAATTGTTTCTTTTTCACAAATTATGTGTTGAGTATTTATTATATCATAAGCACTGTGGTTAGCAACTCACATACATTCTCACATTCACTTTATGAAATGGCTGCTATTTTCCCATTTATAGGCAGGGGTCTGGGACGTTGAATGGTAACTTGCTCAGGGTTATCTGGCTGGTAACTGGTTACATTTTCAATTCTTTTTTCTGAATAAAAAATGTAATAGTACAAAACAATTTACAACAGAAGATAAATACCAATTCTGCCTACCCAAATGTCAGTTCTGTTATATGTCAGGGATAACTTCTTTTAACTATTTCTAGTTTTACATTTTCTGATGGTTACTTACACAGCAATAAGTTATGATTAAACTCTATATTTTGATTTAACACCTTTGGGCATTGTCTATTGACACCTAACTATGAAAAATGGGAATTTAAGTCCTTATGTTACCCCCCAAACTGCCCAACTCTCCTCCATTTTTTTGACATTCATATTATCTTCATCTTATTATTGTATACTTTTATGATATGGAACATACATTATCCATGCTTATGACTTTTACTAAAATGTTTCAAAGAAACATTTGAGTAAAAAGTAATAACATGGAGCATTACCACTCTGAGATGCTTAACTATTAACATCAATTCCCATCCATATAGAACCTCAGATATTTAAATTATGGTTAAGAAAAATGTACTACATAGTTCCAAATAGCTAGAAGAGAATAATTGTAATGTTCCCCAAATGAAAAGATATTTGAACTGAGTTGATGGATACTCCAATTACCCTGACTTGATCGTTACACATTACATGCAGGTATCAAAATATCACCTTTAACCCAAAGTTTTTATCTACCAGCAATTACTAAAACTCCAGAAGAAAGCAGAATTTAAAACTTGAAAGTAAAAATCAGATACAGAAGTTTTTAGATAAATTGAATATACACACGAAATTCTAGAGTAGATCTCAGTCTTTTTGAGATTTTTGCTTCCCTATTCCACCTCTCCTCAACCAATCAATGTTAAGGTTCATGCATATGTTTTCACACCTTAGATGATTGCTTTAACATCAATGATGTACATAAATGTAAACCTATACTTTGTTGTGGGGGAGGGATTGTCATTGCTTTTTTTTTTTTTCCATGGGATAATTAATCACATTCCAGAGTCTTGCTTTTTGTCGCTCAGCCATACATACATCATTGAAATCTCTTCAAGTCTACTGTTAAACTCAAGCTGGTTATGTATTTTTTACTGTAATAAATATTAAGTGGCTTTCCAAAAGGCTATAACACTTCCTGTTTTCATTAGCAATATGAGTACCTTCCTCACCACTTTCCTCTGTTAACTGCAAGCTCTGTAAGGACAGAGGTTTTTGTCTCTTGTTCACTACTGTATCCTCAACACCTAGAACAATGCCTGGCTCATGTAAGGCACTTAATAAGTGTTAAATGGAAGAATGCATGAATAAAGAAATCATGCCAGAAGGAGGTTCTCACTCTTGTTAAATTTTGCCAATGTGATGAACAAGAAGTGATACCTCTATATTATTTTAATTTGCATTTTCCTGCGTTTTAGTGAGATGAATAATTTTATTTTCATATGTTTATTAACCTCTGGGTTTTATCTTACGATTAATTGCTTGTTCATAGCACTTGTTTACTTCTCCATTAGGTTATCTTTTCCATATTGATTTACAGCAGCTTTTTGTAAATTATATCTACTAACTTCTTTTTCCATCATACATATTACAAATATTTTTTCACAGTTGGCATTTGACTGTGTGTGTGATGGTTCTAACCACACAAAAAATATTAAATGTTTCTGTAGTCAAGTATTTCTGTTTCTTACTTGTGGGTGTATTGGTAGCCAGGCCCAGTGGCATGCACTTGTAGTGCCTCCCAGCTATTCAGGAGACTAAGGCAGAAGGATTGTTTGAGACCAGGAGTTTGAGATTGTAGTGTACAATGATCGTACCTATATATAGCCACTGCATTCAAGTCTGGACCACACAATGAGACCCCCATCTCTTAAAACATAATCCAAATAAAACATTAAAAATTTTAAAAACTACCCAGTTCGTATTTTATACTAAGTGTCTGAAATTTTTTTCAGATTTATATTGTTTTAGTAAGTTAATTTGTGCATGTCTTTAAAGTGTGTGTGTGAGCATGCACACACGTGTGCATATTCCAATAAAACTTTATTTGTAAAAACAGACAGTGGGCCAGCTTTGGCTCTCAGGCCATTGTTAGAATTCAACCCTTATTAGAATCCATGAGGATAAAGGTGGAAACCCAACTGCCATTGTTTTTTTTCATGGGACTCTCCTAAAGCATAATTCCTTATGTAAGCTCTTTGGACACACACAGGCCACTTGGAGGAGACAGGAAGTGGGATGCACAGGAGCCTCAAGCCCTGGCTTCACGTGTACCAGCCATGTGGCCAGAAGCAATAACATACTGCTCATGCTTTAGCTTCTCATCTGTAAAATATTTGGAGATATAGTTTGAAATAAGTCATCCAACTTAATTGTTTCAAGTAGATAGCCATTCCTATCAATAAAGTTTTCAACTATCCTTTTCATACTAAATTGAAATACTACCTGTCATATATTAATTTCTTACTTATTCTGGAATGTATGTTGATAGCCCCTATTTTGTCTCATTGACCTAAATGTATTTCTCTGGCTAATATACTACTTCAGTTGTCTGGCTTTATTTAATAAATTAAATAAATCTCCCCCTCAGAGCTTTTATTTTTGATAATTTGTGACTTTATACATTTGTATATTAAAATTTAAGATAATCTTGTCCAATATTCCCCCAAAAAAGCTTTGGAATATTAATAAAAATTGAATTACATTTATATATCAAGCTTGAAAGAATTGAATTTATTTATTTATATTTTATTGCACTTTAGGTTCTGGGGTACATGTGAAGAACATGCAGGATTGTTGCATAGGTACATACATGGCAATGTGGTTTAGTGCCTCCATCCCCATCACCTACATCTGGCATTTCTCCCCATGTTATTCTTCCCCAACACCGGATCCCCCACTGTCCCTCTCCTAGTCCCCCACCACAGACCTTAGTGTGTGATGCTCCCCTTCCTGTGTCCACATGTTCTCATTGTTCAACATCCGCCTATGAGGGAGAAGATGCAGTGTTTGATTTTCTGTTCTTGTGTCAGTTTGCTAAGAATGATGGTTTCCAGGTTTATCCATGTCCCTACAAAGGACACGAACTCATCGTTTTTTCTGGCACATAGTATTCCATGGCGTATATGTGGCACATTTTCCCTGTCCAGTCTATCATCGATGGGCATTTGGGTTGGTTCCAAGTCTTTGCTATTGTAAACAGTGCTGCAATGAACATATGTCTGCATGTGTCTTTATAATAGAACGATTTACAATTCTTTGGATATATACCCAGTAATGGGATTGCTGGGTCAAATGGAATTTCTATTTCTAGGTCCTTGAGGAATCACCACACTGTCTTTCACAATGGTTGAACTAATTTACACTCCTACCAACAGTATAAAAGCATTCCTATTTTTCCACATCCTCTCCAGCATCTGTTGTCTCCAGATTTTTTAATGATCACCATTCTAACTGGTGTGAGATGGTATCTCAACATAGTTTTGATTGGAATTTCTCTAATGACCAGTTATGAAGAGCATTTTTCCATATGTTTGTTGGCCTCATATATGTCTTCTTTTGTAAAGTGTCTGTTTATATATTTCGCTCACTTTTGAATGGGTTTTTTTTTTTTTCTTGTAAATCTGCTTTAGTTCTTTGTAGATTCTGGATATTAGCCCTTTGTCAGATGGATAGATTCAAAAATTTTTTCCCATTCTGTTGATTGCCAGTTCACTCTAATGATGGTTTCTTTTGCTGTACAGAAGCTCTAGAGTTTAATTAGATCCCATTTGTCTATTTTGGCTTTTGTTGCCAATGCTTTTGGTGTTTTAGTCATGAAGTCCTTGCCTATGCCTATGTCCTGAATGGTTTTACCTAGGTTTTTTTCTAGGGTTTTTATAATGTTAGGTCTTATGTTTAAGTCTTTAATCCATCTGGAGTTAATTTTAGTGTAAGGTGTCAGGAAGGGGTCCAGTTTCTGCTTTAGGCACATGGCTAGCCAGTTTTCCCAACACCATTTATTAAACAGGGAATCCTTTCCCCATTGCTTGTTTTCATCAGGTTTGTCAAAGATCAGATGGTTATAGATGTGTGGCATCGCCTCCAAGGCCTCTGTTCTGTTCCATCAGTCTATATCTCTGTTTTAGTAGAAGTACCATACTGTTTTGATTACTGTAGCCTTGTAGTATAGTTTGAAGTCAGGTAGTGTGATGCCTCCAGCTTTGTTCTTTTTGCTCAGAATTGACTTGTCTATGTGGGTTCTCTTTTGGTTCCATATGAAGTTTAAGGTGGTTTTTTCCAGTTCTGTGAAGAGGATGATAGGTAGCTTGATGGGGACAGTGTTGAATCTATAAATTACTTTGGGCAGTATGGCCATTTTCACAT